>VZRE01016395.1:128930-222948 GCA_013396775.1 Cephalopterus ornatus
GGGGGGGGAGGAGAGCGGGGGGGAAGTGTCAGGCTCTGTTTTTCCTTAGTTTTTGATAACTCTAAATTTATTCTCAGTGTCTCTGGCCTTCCACTGGACTTGCATACCTAATGTGTTATACCTGTATATTTCTGTGTTCATGCTGCAAACTTATGTTCCTACAAATTCATAATTTCTTGCCCACTAATACTGTTACTCATTTTCCAAGAACTTCCCAAGTATCTTCTTGAACATTCAAAAGATAGTGTTAGTGTTTTACTGCACTAAATGTGAAAAACCAAATAAATCTGAGTTTATGAAATGTAGCTCATCTGTAACAAGAAGAACCTTCACAATGATAAAGTGGTTTGTTTTAAATCTTAGATCAAACAATATATTAATGTGTATCTTCAGAATTTCAGTAACCCTCTTAGTGGTGTGCACAGCATTTAGCAAATTAATAAAGGATAATAGGGATGGAGTTATTGAAAAGCAATTGTTTTCCTCCAAAGTGAAGGATTTCAGGGTTTATTCAGCTGATTAGCTAGGTTTATCAATAAAAGTTATAATTTAATTGAAATTCTCTTGAGTTTGTCTGTGTGGACAAAATACAACTATCACTTTTCATTTACTGCTATCAAATAGGATAAAAAACATGCCTCATATGATGTTTATAAAGAATAAAATGTTGTCAAAAGCTCTCAAATCCCACTTCAAAAATCATTCACACACTTCACCTAAAGGTCATCAGTGAGTTCCTAAGTCCCTCAGTCAATTTAAAAATGGGCTTTCTATGTCAGATTTACTTTATATAAATTATTTGTCCACTCTGTCCATTTTTTTCTCTGTTGTGAAAGTATAGGTGTGGAATAATTTGCTAAAATTTCTGGATGAGTTACAAAGCAGAATTTGATAAAATGGATTGCTAGTTTTCTGCAAATATGTGGCTCATAGGAGTAATCACTTTTCACAGTGATTTGTAACAGCAGCACATACATATTTTTGCTTCAATTATCATTCCTGCCACCTTGTCACTGTAGAAGGCAGAAGTCCAAAGTAGCTGGTAAGGGCCATTCACTAACTCAAAGTAAGGGTTTTCCACACAGCATGATAAACTGTTTGTCACTCCTCCTAACAGAGAGCAATTTCCTTATTTACCTGGTAATTCTGAGGAATTTAATAATTTTGTTTGTTGGATACGTTAAGTTTTAGATGATTAAGGTAGGGTTTGGGTTGAAGTTTTTTACTTTCTATTAGTTAACTTCACGAATCGTGCAAAAAGGCATGATCTGTAATGCTCTAGGTGTGACAGATATAATGTCACACAGAAAGATGAGAATGCTGAGAGTAAGCAATGAAGACACCTAATTTTGTCTACTCTATAAAACAGGGCAGTTTCAGAAAAAATATCTTATCTAAATAATGCAGTAATTTCCTAGCTATTAACCTCATAATTACATAATGATTTTAAATAACTAACTTTCTAACCCACGAGTTTTGATGAAGTCGGATGTCGTCGTGCACTAGCAAACTACATAGCCTGAGTGTTTCTTGCGTGTCTGTAGATGTCCATGATTCTATGAGATGAAACAGGCAGCTTTTAGATAGTACAGACACATCTTCTAATTGCCAGGATTCTCTTACTTGCATTAGATAATACAGTCTACCAATAGGGCACAGTGAAAAATGATGGGCAAGTCAGCATGCCTGTGTGCACTCGAGCAGATGGTCTCTTTTTCAATCTGTGCTGTTAACTCTTCTTTCCCCTTTGACAACACCCTTCATGCCTTCAGATGCTATTTCATTTTTCTGCAAGCAGTTCTCCAGTGCCTTATACTGCAATTAATGTTTTTCATCTTCCTTTGGAACATTCTCCTGATGCTTCCTAGTAGGTAAAACTTTGTTTGCTGCTGACTAGCATTATGTATCTGGTTATTTGAAAATAGGCTAAGTTATAGAAAATATTTCGCATTAAAGCTCTTGAATTGGAAACCTGATTAGAATTGACCTGTGACAACACAAGTTTTTTGTTCCTTCTCCTGAAAAGTCTAACTCAACTCTATGCAACTCAACTCTTTTCTTAAAACTCTTTCATTAACTTTTAAAGATATCAATAGAACTTTTTCCACTTACTCTGTATATATAAGAAACCAGTGAAAAAAAACCCCTCACTAAACATGATGTGTTTTAGCTTTATACTATGTTTATTGCTGCTATGCAGCTGCACAGATCAGTGGTCTTCAGAGATGACTGTGCAAGTTGGACCTCATTGCACAGTGTTGTGTTCTTTCATGCCTCTCCAATAAAATTACCCTTCCACCCTTTATTCTGCCAAGGCAACACAAGCAGATGAAATATTTCCCAGTTCTGGCAATGAACTGATGATGTAGAGGGAACCAAACCTATAAGAATCATTTCTTCTCTGACCCTCAGTAGGATATAATATTGTCTCAATTTTCAAAGACTTGGTGTCTCTATTCAGGTCAATAACACTAAATTTCTATCTACCAAATACGTATTTTTGACAGAGAATTGCAAAGGAAGTGACACTATAAACAGTTGGAATACATAAATTAAATATAGACAATATTAAAAATAAAACATTTACATATTGCTGGTATTCTGCACAGAGTAATCTCATATAATGGATTAATAAAAATGTAGAATAGAGTATGTAGTTGTAACACTTTTAATGCTTTTGATGCAAAAACTCAAACCAAAAGTCATAATAATTATTGGGACCTTACATTGCCCTGGTGAAACAGGCTCCATTATCTGAATGTTACAGACTTCGTAAGAAAAAAGAAAAAAAATAATAAAACCTGACTGGATTTCACTGTTTTGATACTCATGTTAGAGATCACTGTGGCTCTGCATCATAGAAGTGGGAGTTTCTGGAGGCAAGGAGAAAGGCAGAGCATTTTCAGGGATGAAGAAGGAACACAGCTGCTGTACCAGCATGGTGGCTACTGCGTGTGCTGTTGTCAGAGCAGAAGGAAAAGGGCTATGGCTTTTGCTCTCGCTTCATGCAGTCCATTGCCAGTGTGGAGGCTGGATGGAGACTACTAGTGCAGAAGCTTTCCCTCACCTTTCCTGCTGGGGCCAAGGCATCCCAATCTGCCACTAGATGGGTTGCCCTGAGTGACCTGAGCCTGGAACAGGTGACAGAGCTGCAGCCTTCACCACATGTGAGTTAAAGAAAACACAAACCTCACATTTTCCATGAAGACTAGCATGTCAAACTACTGCTGTCACTTGTGTTCTTCCTACCAAAGCAGCTTTTGCATCAGCATCTTAAATAGCTTGTTACTGAGACCAAGGGAAGAAATGTGTGCTGTGTTACTGAGAGCTACACAGAGCTTCAAAGCTTCAAGCTGGTGATCAGCGCTTTAGGGAGAGACATGCCCAGTTCAGACAAAACATTTATTTTTAAATGGACATCTTATGTCTGTTGATGGCAGAGGTCTAATTCAGACTTCCTTGATCACCGTGGCTGGCACACTCCCAGGTACTGCATTATATTAACAAGGTTCATAAACTGTCAGATATATAACTCAACCACTTAACTCCCTGCAATGAGGCACAGACTCTGAGGACATGGCCTTTCCGAGAATGTTCTCTCTTTGTAATTTGTCATTCCCCTGAAATGCCTCATGTGATATGATGTTACTGGAATCTTCAGCTAAAAGGTTCAATTATTTTTTTTTTTTGGTCACACATTTTGCAGAATTTATTCATATGTATTCTGCCACTCCAGGCGGTGACTGGGATCTCTGCCACCAAGCTATTTCCATTCAGGGCAAGGAGATCACTATTTTTCATGTTGAATAAACAAGGGAATGATCCCCTGCCCTTCAGCAGAAGGGCTTTAAGGGGAAAGGTGCCTTTGGCCATGGAATTCAAACTGTCCTTCCGCTTGGAGCCTCTGGAGCATAATCTCTCTTCGTACCAGTCTAGGCTCCATGGTGTGATATTCATTTAAACTCTCCAGTGGTTCTCCTTTTGCAGGAAAGGTTTCCACAAAGCACTTTGGCATTTGCTTTTTGAAGCCTGCTTAGCTGATTTTGCTGAATGGAAAAGGTAGCCCTGAAACATATCTTTTATTATAGATTACAAAGGAGGAAAAAGCCTGCAGTAGGCTAATGCTGAGAGGAAAAATAGCATTGAAACATTAGCTGAGTTCAGTTACTTTAAACATTAGATACCACAGGAAGAGGTTTTATTGACCTTGAAACCCCCCTGACACTTGATGCTGTTATATTGTGCACCTAGAGCAAAATGTTTGTGCTAAGCAATGCATTTGCAAGACGTATGGATCCTAGGGAGATGCAATGATGTGGAGCACCCTATGCAAACCAGTTTAGATTTTCACTGAGATACCTCTATTTCCTAACCCCAGAGTGTGAGGATTGAGAGAATTATTAGGTTAAAATAACTTCATTCTTCCTCATCTTCCTTACATACATTGCCAGAAACAGAGGCTGTCCTGTCAGGTATTCCACCTTCCCATATTGTACAGGCAAAGCCTCCACCTGACTTAGACACCTTCCTGGCAGCTCTGTTGCTGATGGCACTACCAAAGAGATCTGTCAGTTCTTCTGCTGTTAATCTTCAATTCCCACTGGGCTTCTGAATTCTGAATTTTCTGAATTGATAATCGATCAAAATTCAGGTTTTATAAGTTCAAGCCCTATTCATCTAGATCATACTATCTAGAGCTGTTCCTATGAATATCTTATTTGTTTTTCTTTTTATGTGTTAAAGTAATGAGCTTGACTCTTCAGGGTGCTGAAGGGCTGCTTCAGCTGAGCTGTGCGCTTTGCATACCGTACATCCATCTGCCTTGTCAGCACCGCCATCACCAGCTGTCGTAGGAACACTTTGATCAGAGCATCATTAGGCTGTTACAACATGACCACGACCATGAAGTCAGTGCAGTGCCAAAGCTGTCAGGTTCCATGAAGTTTCCTGACCCTGTGACCATCATCAGAGCCTTCAAATAAACAGCAATTCATGATGGGGAAAATAAAAGGCATCACAGGGAAGGAGTCAGTTGTTACTGGAAAGTCTCTTGTCTCTGATGAAATTTTCTGGCTCTTGTTGTTTTATGTGACAGCAATGATCTAATTTAATCAAACGTATAATGATGGAGAAAAGCAAATTGCCTATGCTTCCTTTCTGAATTTTTACTCTGTACAGTTTTCATGATTGGCCACAGTCCTGAGAAACTGGCAGACACAACATCTCATCTTCTACTCACTCTCCTCTAAATGCTTCTGTTTCCCAGATCAGAGGGCCCAGTGTTCACACTCAAAGCATCGAAGTTTGCCATATGTGTGCTTCAGCACAGAGGGATGAATTTTCACTGAACAGAAGTATTCATATGTGTTTGTTTATCAGGAATTCAGAACTCTCTTGTACCATCAAAATATTTCCCCCTATACAATCTGCACAAATTTCAGATACACTTTTTTTTGCCTGCTGCCCTCAAAAGAGTGAGTAGCATTGATAATCAACTGTTTCTTCTAACATAGTTCAGTTTAAAATGCTAGGCATTCATTTGGTGGGATGTAAGGAGTCTGTGGCTTTGTTAGATCTGTAGCATAAAGAACCAATTTTTCTTATCCTAATCCTGTGTCTGTCTGGAAAAGGTGACACACAGTTGCACATAATGATAAGAAAAGCTACTGCTGCCAAAGGCAGTAAGATACCAAAGGCAGATGATTAAACAGTTCCAAAGCTTTCCCAGAAGACAAGAGGGGTAAGAGGTCCAAAGTTCTTTTTCATAGAAGTTTCTGTGCTGTAAACCTTTAAGAGCAAAGCCCACAAACAGACACATATACACTCTGGCCTTAATAATCCATTCCTACTATTAACAGAAAAAATGGGGTGATGAGTATTTTAAAGCCTTTCACTTTAGTTGTTTGTTTATCTTCATTATTTGTTTTGTATTTTTGCTGTCACCAAATACAAAGAGGCAGTCTGCCTTGTTTTAAAAATAAATGGAATTATTTTTCCCAATCTACACAACTCTAATGGCTAAATCCTTTTGATGTGAACAGCAGACACCATACACTGTTGATGCCCATGCAGTCAGAACTCTGTTCTAAGTGACAAGCTGGGTTACAGAGATACACCGTGAGAGGAAACAGAGACTTCTCCATCTCCAGGACTTCCCATACACTTGGATGGGATGGAATTAACAAAAATATGTAACTAAATATCTTCCTTGACCCTAATCAAGTGAGAAAATGTAAAGTAGTGACAATTCCATGAAAGGAGAAGAGAGACAATTAAAACTTCTCCAGTTTTCGACATGTTTTTTTGGCAGCAGTAATGCCTTCAGCCTGCACTGAGCAATGTGCACTTGAGCTGCACCCAGTACCTGCTGAATGCAGCTGGTGGAAAATTTGCTCCTGGCTTCTCAGTCCTATCCTTGCTCTAAATTGTGACCTGGGGATCTGCAGAAGTCAGCCTGCTGTGGCCTCCCCTCTGCCCAATGAGACATGCGCGCCTCAGTTTCCTGAGGGAATCCAGTAGAGTCCTGGATGGGGTATTTTGCCAGTGGGAGCAGGAATGTGAAGTTCAGTGTCAAGCCTGAATCTACAAGATACTCCACAGTTCAGTTAACACAGAGGTCAGCAATAAGCAATCCCTAGTTCCATCTTGTGTAAGGTGGTAGCCCCTTTTAGAGGCTTTGTAGGTCATCTTTCATGTCTGAGGCAGGAAAAAGACATCCTACTCTTTAGCTCTGAGATGAAATCATGGAAAAGTGCCAAATATCATGTGGTTATCAAAAGCATAAATCACATTGAAATACCTAGGAAGAGGGAAGATTCGTAGAAAGTTTTAGGTTAAAATTGCTAAAAACTCTTGCTAAAGTTTAAACTCTGGAAATTTGGGTCAAGCCAAGTGTCTGTAATACAGCTACAAAACAGGTAAGTATCTCTTGCTTTCTACTGTTGTTAAAGGTTTGCACAACTCTTTTCTGACAAGGCAGTGCTGTGATTTTCAGCACCTCTGTAGTCTCTTCAATTCATCAGGTGAAAAAGCTTGCCAGGGAAGATGCTAAGGGAACAGCTGTCCTGAACAAGATAGAACTGCTCTCAAGAGCCCAGAAGGATTTCAAACAAAAGCATTCCAGCAGGTCTTCACGGTGATCTTCAAATGCTTATACAAAAAAGAAATCTCCAGAAAAATGAACAGTCCACTGAGAAATAAAGATTTTATGCTAAGCACCATCTAGACAGCTGATACAAAAAAGATTATGATGCACTAGGTGAAATAAATGCAATTTTTATCACAGTTCTCTTTTCTAATGTGTCTAGACTCATCTGTATTGATGATTCATGTTTTATTGTGTCTGATTAAAAAAACAAAGCATTTTGAGCACTTTTCAACTTAAGAAAGGAAAGAAAAATGATTTGACAACTACATAGGCTAAGACATTTCCATTTTGGTTGGCTTTGCTTTTAAATTTCACAATTGCTCCCTAAATACAATTGTGGACATCGCAATTTAACATTGTTTTTTTTAATTAATTATTTTTTTGCATAAAATAAAGCTTCTTGGCCAAACTAATGAAATATTCTTTCCAGCCAGCACATAGATAGTTAATTTTGTAGAATAATGACAGCAAGGCTGCACAGTCAATTCCCTATCAGGAATCTGGTCTTATACCAATAGTTTTCCAATGCTCCTTTTATGATGAAAGATTGTTAAACTTGGAGAAATGACAGGGTTCTCATAATGTTAAATGTAAGCACAAATAAAAGCGTACCTCAACAGAGTAGTTTCCATGGAATGTAGCTTAAGTTTTATATTAAACTCCAGCAATGATGTTCACTCACTATGCGGCACTGCTGCAGGCAGTGCAATCATGCTTGAAAGGGTTTTTGTAGGGGGCAGCTTTAGAACACCCATGACACCAACTTAAATCTACAGACATTGATAGAAAGGTCTCTGCCTCACCTTTCCTGCTAAATAATGAGTATTATTCTTCTGAGAATCAATACACTGGAAGCTTTCTAGATAGTAATTCTCCATTTCTTCAGTTGCTCATAATGTGAAGATAGATATATATATATCTCCAGACTTCAAAAATCCATTTTAAAGAAACACTGTTCCTTAAATGCCGAGCATTGCAAAGGCTTTATGTGTGCAGCCCACTGCAAGAAATACGATTAATTTGCACATGAGTAGGCATGTAACTCCAGGTTTTGCAATATAACTTTCTCAGGACCAGAATTACCCTCCATGTATTTCTGAATTATTATTGTTTGAACTAGACCATATTTTGCTTAGGTCTTAAAATCAAAAACTTAATAATGAAAACTAAATGCACAAGCCTCAGCTGTTTCAGAAGATACTGTAACATTTTTCCATAGGAAAACAGAATGGTTTAGTGTTTTTTAAGTCTAAGGTCCATTTCTCCTGACCAAATAAGGTTATAGAATAAAGCATATTCATTCAATAAAGCCAAGACTACATACTATTTCCGTAAACCTTAACTCATTAATATTCATCTCAAGCCTTCTCCTCATCACCTTATCTGACTCAGATCTTACCTACTTTTAGTTTGTGTTTCCTCCTTCCTGTCACTCTTCTGTTTCAGGTTTCCAGCTCAATAAAGCTAAAGTTGTAATAGTTATCTATACAGACATTGCTTTAGAAGAGGGAAATGTGAGGGCCTTGACCAGGAATGATGCTTTTTATATAACTGCTTTTTTCCCAAATCTGGTGCTATTTGCCACGTACAAAAACATTCATCACAATAAAAGAAGTGAGAAAAAATAGTTGTAGAGAGCAAATTTTTTTAGGCTGCGGAAAATGAGGTTCATAAAAACATGCATTCACTAATCACTATATCTATAAATGAGCAGGGTTGTTGTTAATGGTTCCTTCTCCTCTGGAGGCCCATACTACAGCATTAAAATATGAATGGGACAGATGTAGACACCTAATCTTGATGGGTCTGTGATCCAGAACTGATCTGTTCATTGCACCTATTTCTTTTTATCACTGCATGATTTATAAAAAACAAAGCTTGGTTAATTCAAAAAAATAAATAGAAAGGGATGTAAAGAAACAAGAGTTTTCAAGCTAACTTTCCTAGTTCCAAACTAATTTTCGGAGACAGTCAGGCTCCTTCTCTTCTTTATCTCTGAAGACTGATTTCCTTCTTTCTCGTGTAAGATAAAAACCTTTTGGAAATACTGATTCGGGAAGACTCTGTGTAATTCTCATACTACACTGAGCGCTGCCGTTTGAGGGCTTCCCAGGAATATATTAAGTGATGTGACTGACCTTTATCATTTGCATTTGATTTGGTTTTTTTCTCTCATCTTCCTCTCCAGGGTGAGGAGTGTGTTCAGTGAAGAGTTTTGTTTGGATTTTTTTTTCTGCTGTGCATAGGTACATTGCAGTGTGCTTTTATTACAGAAAGAAGGTCAAAGAAGTTCATCTTGCACTATAACAAAGGTGGTAAATTTTGTGAGAGACCTTCATCCATGCAGGAATTCATTAACAATTTTAGTTGTCTGATCCCAAGAAATCTCTGCTACGTGCGTAGATGAGCGGTACCCTTCCTATGGGAAGTCCTAGTCCACAGGGGAGAAGGCATGTTCCTAATCTCTATCCCAGAGGCCTCTGTAGTCACCATGGTCTCAGCTCATTGAGCATCATCAAAGTAAAAGCTGCCACTTTTGGTTCTTAGCCTCAGCTCAGAGTGTGTGCCCACTGCTACTGATGCAATTAGAAGATAAGTCTTGAATGGCTGTCACTGGATCAGAACTGATAAATTGCTTGGTTACAAAAAAGAGAAAGAAGAAAAAACTAATGTGAGATCTAAATTAAAACAAAATTATTGTGTATACCAAGCAAAGGGTTAGATAAATGTGGGAAGGGGGGAGGTTTATCTTATGAACTCTGATTATCTCATGGGAAAAAAGCTTCCATTTGTACTTAGATCAGAACAATTTGAGCTTTAAGGCACTCTTTTAATCAACAAGCTCATCTGATGAAATGCTGTAGGATTTGCTTGTGTATCAAAGGAGTTCTCTGGAGATTTAAGGGATGTAAGTGAATACAATTAGAAGATCAGCTGTAAACATCATTTGTGATAGAGTTTGTTTGCTGTGCTTTGTAAGAGATGTTCAGTTAACAATAAGTGAACTTTTGGTGGTTTAGAAGATAGCAAAGTATTGAACTGTATTGCAAGAAAAGGATTACCATAGCAGCCTACTAGAGATGCAACTATTCAACTATCTGGGATCTGATGGTCTGTAAAAAGAGAACAGAGAAACTATTAAGCCAAGGTTCACATCCAAGAATGGAATCACTTATGAACAACCTTTCTGGGCCTACTTCATTGCTGAATTAAACCTCATGTAATGTCATTGAAGTCAATGGGGTTATACAGGGCACAAGTCAGTGGAGCAAATTAGCCCTCTGTCTTGAAGCCAAGAAATGAAAGGGAATAGTGATCCAATAAAACAGAGATGAAATGCTGATATTAGCTGAATGCCACTGTTCTTGGTACAGTGAGTTCTTTGCATCCAGCAGTGAATATTTCATCCTTCCCAGGTGTAAAATCTTCCCAGCAGCACTATAAGGCAGACTTATAATAAATGACAAAATTAATGGTTTAGTTCTGTTGTAATGCAGCTTCTGGGCTCCCAAACGGAACTTAAGCAGTTAGCAGACAATATCTGTGCTGGCTTCGGTGTGATCTCCAAAACAAGTCTTGATCTCTTCAGAAAAGCCTCGAGGTTGACCTTTTTTTTTTCCCTTTAGCCACCTCTCCCCCATACAGATGTTAGAAGCTAACATTTGTGGGTTTGGGGAGCTTTCTACATAGAAAACTCACAGAAATTCCAGGAATATCTGTGTAAGAGCTGGAGTATACTAGACACAGTCACTGCCTCAGGTATGAATGTACTAGGAAATATAATGGATTTGTTTGCATTTAATTTGTATATGGGTAATATAAAGGGCTCTGAGAACCCACAGTATTGCGGTGACTGTACATGTGCCTTGGATTAATGAAAAAATAAACATTTTCACAAACCAGCATTCATAATGGTTTCTCAGATTTCACTTTTTCTACTCTCCAACTCACTGATTACTCAAACTGAAATTAAGAGCATCATCTCCCTCAGCCAGAGATTATGGGTTTTGCACCAAGCACAAAGAGAGCTCTGTTCTGGCTGGAGTGTCTAGGCATTTTTATTATCCGTATAAAGAACTAATTCCCAAAGTGTACAGATGGGTTTGCAGCTCATGAAAATATCTCTGTGAGATGGCCTGTGCAGAATAACAGATTTTGACAGCACATCTCACTTTTCACTACAAAGAGATCAAAGAACTTGAATTCTTTTGACGTCTTACCGTACAAATTTCAGCAATGAGCTAAAAGGTGAAAAATTATTCATTGTGATTTAGTAGAGAAAACTCTCCAGATCTAGATGTCAAGGAAGTTGTGTAAAGCATGGAACACATGGCTCGTCTTGCTGCTCCAGTATTTGTTCTCTTACTTCTGGTGTAACTTCTTAGCAATGACAGAACTTGTTCAAGGGACTAGCAGAGGACTCACATGATACCTGGCCTGTTGGATGTGTGATTTTGGCCATTTATTACTTTTTTTATTATTTTTTTTTCAGGTGGTACTTCAATAACTGGTCCAGATTTTCATTTTTTTTAAATGCAATTGCTTCTGCTTACAATGCAATTCTAGGCATGCTCTTCAGAGAGGATTGAAAGGAACAAGATACAAATTTGCCAGCTGCTGTGTGAGATACTGATGTAAACACATCCAGACCTATCTAAAGTGCTAGATATGTCTTGAGGCTTGGGGACTATTGCAGATATGGGAACAAGTCCTATTAATCCACAGCCATAATTTCAAGTGATAAAATATCACTATAAAGCTGGTTTACAAGTGCACTGAATTTGTCCTTTGTTTAGTTGGCAAGGTTCTGACTTAAAAAGTTCTGCTAGAGGGCCAGGTTTTTTTGGATAACAAATCTGATTTTGACAGAAATCTTTACATTATCAGGGGCTAAAAGCCCATCCATCCAACCACTCATTTGCTTTTCTAGTTTTCAATAATTAAAAAGAAGGCAATTAGATATTTGAAAAATTTTGATCAATTTTTGGAAGTTTTATTGAAGGATGTGATATTCAAGAAAGATGCAAAATTCCCCTATTTCCAATTAAATCATGAAACTGTTGTAGAGAATTATCTTTACCTCATCAAAGATAGTCTGTTGAATTTTGTTGTGTCTGTTTCTGTTGTTGCTTTTCTAAAGCCATATCTTGTTTTTCTGTTGTATTTGTCTTACATCTAATGCTATTACATTCTGTTTCAGCTGGCAGGCTTCATCTATGCCTGTTATGTTGTGAAGTGTATTACTGAAGAAGAGGACAGCTGTAAGTACTAAAGCTTTATTGCATACAAAATGAATACTTTTTTTTTATTTTTAAATCACCCCTCCACTATGCTGGCTCCTGCTGACTTCAACCTAAATGCCTTATTATACCATAGCCAGAACATGTTTTCTGTCCATCCTTCTTGGTCTAAAATCTGAAAATGTCTGAAGGACAAAGGAGTCATGAAATGCTGCTTAAAAATTTAATAAACATACTCCTTCTTTCTGAAAAGATCATTGTAATTCTTTATCTCCCAGCTTAGCTTAAGACATAAATCTCAAAAAAAAAGAAAAAAAAAAAGAAAGAAAAAAAATCCCTGTTGGTAAATACAAGTTTGGGGTTTTTTCCTTACTCCAGATTGTTATTAACTATCTTCAGAGTAATTGGTTACCACTGAGGTTATAGCTCTCCCGTATTGACATGTGTGTTGGCTTGTAAAAGCACTTCTGGCAAAAAAAATAGCTTTAGATCATTGCAGAACCTTCACTTACAAGAGGTGAAACAGTGGATTTCCTCTTTGTTCCTGCTGCTCTCAGGGTACAATTAAGAGGAGTGAAATGATTTCGTAGAGATATATGTTTGTGTTTCTTCTGCTTATTTATATCAGTAGAAGGCTGTTGAGCAGAATTTGCTCTTATTGCGTGCAATAGAGTCAAGGCATTTCATTTTTTCTCTCTCTTCTAACCTTGATATTTTTTAAATGGGCCACTGCAGCATTTCAGTACATCTTGGGATTCATGCTAAAGCACTTTAGAAACAAGTATCAGAACTGCGTGTAACTTTGATAAAATATACATGAATCCTAGAGAGAGCTCTGCAACAGGAAGCTAAAGGGGTTTTATTTGATTGAGAGCACTGCAAGAGCTGGCGGGGGTTCCTTTGTGTGTTCTCCTGCGTGGAAAATAGCTGCAACCCTATAATCTATTGGCAATACAGTGTCACTGTGAATCATCAAGGGGAGATTTAGTGCTGAAATCAAACCACCACGCTTTGGAGGTCGTTCTGACTGTGCTCATTTCAGTTGTTTTTGTGTTTCTGTGGAGGTGAGGAAGGCATAGAGAGTAAAAAGGGTTTGGGACAGATATGTGGAGCAGGGGTATGTCACAAATAGACATTTCTGTTTAGGGAAGGAGCCAGTCGTACGTACTTTCTCTTGCTTTCCTATTAAGCGCATTCACTATCCACAGGGCTGGAGGATTACCACCCAAATTGAAATCCCATTTAATACTATCTTGCCCTCTCTTCTAAGGGCTTAAATCTTTTTTCCACTCTTCTGTGATGCTTTACAGCATGATATAAGTAAAAACCAAGGAAGGGACTTGAGTCTTGGCTCACCAAACAAGTGCAGAAGTCAGAGCACATTTGAGAGATTTCTCCTGTGGTCTGTAAAGCAGCATTCCTGGCAGCAAAGTGCCACAGCCAATATGGTATTGTTTCCTCCTCACTGTGGCGGGAGCTCCCTGTTGTTCAGGAGCCACAGATTGTCATGCTTCTTTGAACCTTTTCTTGCCATCACCTTGACTATTTTGAGGCTTTTATTACTTTGTTGGTAAACCTCAGCCAGGTCTCCTTGTCCAGTCAAAGAGCTGTCTTACCCACCTGTGAGCATCTCTTTGAGGTACCAGAGTGAACCCCGAACCAGCACAATGACGCCAGCACAAGCTCAGGCACTTCAGCTTTTTTCCCTGGTGAGGCTTGGAAGCTTGGCTGGCAAAAAAGAGAAAAAGTCACTTCTGTGACTGAGTTGTGCCAACACTGTAATAATGCTCAGATTGGATTTGGCCCCTAGAGGTATCATAAAATTAAAGCTTTAGTTTCTACTGAGATACATTATGTAGCACAGACTAAGAACTGTTCTAGTTCTCTCTCTGCTCAGACAAGTGTTCACTGTGACAGCCAGGGCCTGCAGTCCATACAAACACCTCTACTCAGGTTTAATTTAAAATTCTTTTATTTCCTTAAATACGTTTTCTTGCCCTTTCTATCCCTTCCTTTCCATCCCTTTTGGCAACACATCCATCTATCATGCTCTTCTTAGAAGATTGTATCCCTTGTGGATGTCATGTTATTCAGTATTTTTACTCCAGAGGAAGATGCCTAAGCATGACTTTCTCCATACATTCATGGATGGGGTCATCTCATGCAGACCAAGGGAGTGCTAAGGAAAAAAGCTTTCAGGATAAGTGGAATATGTCCCAGAGCCATTCTTGAGCTTCTTGCATAGGAAGATAGACATTACTTCAGATCCCTTAGTTGTGTTTCTATTTCCGTAGTCTCTTCCGTTTTTCCAGTTCCTCATCCCTGCCTGTTGCTATGGAGCAAACTCTGTGGCACAGAGGGATGAAGGTGCCCCCCTTGCCCACAGTGTAGTCCCTCCTCCAATCTTGCTGAGCATTTAGAATAGGAAAAAAAAGCTTTACACTGCTATCCACCAGCCCTTGCCTGGCATCCATACCTGGTAAGGGGTGAGGCTGGGCTTGTGCTTCCATTCAGTTTGGCAGCTGGCATTCCCTCTCTGTCCTGTGTCAGCTTTGAAAGATCCTCTAGTAGCAACCAGTCACCAGAAAGCAACTCTGCCACACCATTCCACGCTTTCCCAGCACTGAAGTTGTCTGTGAAGGACAACAGAGGGACACTGCCATCTTCTTACCCACTGCTATATTCACAGACATCACAGAAGAAATCTAAATCTCTGTTTTTCAGGACCACTCATGCCTGTAAAAATGTGATGCCTCACTGCCAACCACAGAGAACCACAAGGATAACCATATTGGATCAATCTAAAGTGTCATTTAGCCGCAAGTCCTTTCTAATTAGGCAGACAACAGAAAAAGCCTTTTGTTTCTCACGATGTGCATGGTATACACCCATACACTCAATTCCATTTCTTCTGCCTTGGTAATGGGCCATGGAAACAATAGCAGTTCAAAAGAGGAGCAAAAGAGACAGAAAAACAAAATTTGGCAGGAGTGAGCAGCAAGGCATAAGACTACAGAAAAAGCCATGCAACATCCAAGAGCCAAACATGGGCATGTTCCAGATTTTAACCAGAGGAAGATATCAACACTGCTCTGGCGTATAGAAGGTGTCTCATCTTCTGTTGGCAGAGAGCCACAACTGTAGAAATAGAGTCAAGTTGCTCTTAAGCTGCTTCAGCTGAATTAGCTTTGCTCTCACAGTAATTGGAACAAGCTGAAAGAATTATTATTTCTCTGTTCTTTATGCACATTTTATTAACAGAACAAATGAGCAAGGGTAGAATTAAGCAAACATTTCACTAAGATTAACCTTCTGTAACCTCACCAAAGGATTAGGGATGGAACAATACAGTGATCAAATCAGGGTCAGAACTAGGGCTGAAACAGCAAGACTAGAGATTTTAATTACTCACACACCAAATAAATCCAGCTGCAGACCCCCTAAATCAAAGCTCAAGTCTGTGCTGTCTTTCATGAGAACTATCTGTTTTGGGTTAATTCTGCATCAAGAACTAAAGAGGAAGCTGCTTTCCCTCCTAGTACAGTCCCAGAAGTGCTGTAACACTGGGTGCACCAGAGTCAAACAGCAGCACCCATCTCCAAGGGGAAGTCAAGCCATCAATTTTCCATGGCTACTACTCTCAGGGAAGGTTTGTCACTCCCAAAGGTACCTTCTGCATCATTTTTCCTGTGGCTGTGTAGGGACGAGGAACTCTGAGGCTTGGAGTGCCTCAGGTCTTTATCTGGGAAAGATGAGGGAGGACGGGTGCCCAGCAGGACTGCTGCAAATTCCATATTCTCCCCTTCACCATTGCCACTGGTATGCCTAAGCCATGGCCAGTCTTACCTTATTAGCATTATTAGCTGCAGCAATTAAAAATGAAACATAAAAATGTCAGGAACAACGATTACTTGGAGGCACTCAATGGCTATAAAGTTATTGGAGCTCCTCATTTGTCTTTCAAAATCATATTAGGCCTGCATTTTTCAAAGGCTGCACATTATTTTTAATAACATTGAAATGTTCCTTTAATGTGCATTTCCTCACTAGCAATTTAGCTCCCTGCTATAAGCTGCTACTGCCTTACTAAAAGAAAATCCAATGTATTTTTGAAAACTTTATTAACTATACAGACATTTGGTGGAAAACACTGCAATGTAAGCAATAAAACAGCATTCTCCCAGGGCCTTTTGTCTGTAAGCAATTAAGAAAGAAACCTGGGTTACTAAAGTGGGAATTCTGCACTTGCTTTGCAGGTTCTGTTGAGGGAAAGGGGACTGGCTTGTTTACTAGAGGGACAGCTTCGACTGAGAAGGAACCCCAGCCAAAAGAAAATCACCAATTCAGTCTGTGTCCCACAGTGAAATCCTAATTCAGAAGTCTCCCTTGCCAACCCAGAGAGGGAGCAGAAATAGCATTTACCTACTATAACACAATGGCAAAGCAATCAGAGAACAAATATGGCCCTTCTGACTGTTCCCCAAGTAGCAGGAGGCACAACCTTTGCACTGTCTCATGCTAGCAGGGATCCAGCTTGCACATACACTACCTTCTTTTCTCCTGGCATTGTTTCCAGTTAAACTGCAAGGCAAAAGAAATTGCAACTGGATTAAGCAGATTTTTTCTACATCGTCCCTTGAGCCCAGGTTTTTGGGATGTCTGGCACAGGAGTAAAGGTCTAGATAACCCTTGAAATTATTTCACTCCTCCCCCCTTCCTGTAAAAACTTGAATTCAGGATCCCACCTGAATTCCTGAAAATGTTCAGGATGACTGTAATACCCTAATAGGAAATATCTAATGGTGAGCAATACAATATTATGTGCAGTTATATGCCAACAAACTCAGTGCCGAACAATAATACACTCTGGGATCCTAGGCCTGACCTGGGAAGTATGAAGGTGAGGACAGAGGTGGTTTTTTTTTAAAGACAACATTAAATACATTAGATGTGAGAGATGTGAAATTTGACAAACATAGGGTATAGGTAGAAAAACATTTTCTTTTTATCTGTGTTACAGGCAGTCTTCCCCCTTTGAGCAGGCTATTTAACCTCTTCATACTTCTGTTTCGCATATTTAAAATGGGAAGTAATGACAGGGAGAAACTCATAGGCATGTTGCTTTAACTTTGAGCTTCTAGGATGAAAGGCACCACTGAAGTGCAGAATATGCTCAGGTATCACTTTATTCCTGTGCCAAATGCTTTTCACAGTCTGCTTAGTGAGACATTACAGAGAACTAATACCTCAGCTTCCATCCCAGCTTAAAAATCTCTAAAACAAAGACAAAGAGAAACTGGTAGCTAACGTTCGATTATTAATTCTGCTTCTTTGTTTCCCATCCCATTTTCTGGCGAACATGACTGTAAATCCTGACACTACAGCCACGGGAGAAAGATAGGAAAGAAGCTGAAACTAAGGCTGGAGGAGATGGCTGAAGATGACTGCAAGCATCTTTCTGTAGTCAAGGCTGAACTTGAATGTATCTCTGGGAGTTGTCCCAGACAGCCTGACAGGTCTCTTCCCCATCCATTTGAGAGCTGACACCACAGTGGCAGTGTGAGCTGCAGCCCTACAAGTGCAGCATTATCTGTTACACTTTTGTAACACAACACAAGACAGGAGGTACCAGGTCTATCCAGCCCCATATTTGATATCCAGTAATGAAGAATATCTGATGCTTATTTCCCTATATATTTGCTATATAGGCATATAGGAACACAGAAAGTTTGTGGTTCCCAGAAAATCCTGACAATAATTTGCAGTTCGTGAACTTCCTCAGCCGGAAGAGGTCTTGCTGTGTTTAGTTTCCCACAGTGGTTTTTTCTTCCTGAAAGTGTCCATCTATGTTTGAACCAAGAAAGGTTTGACAGAAAACAACCTCACAAGAGGGAGATCCAACACCTCAGCTATATATTTAGTTAGTTTTGCACCTACCATTTGTGCAATGTGTCCTGAATCTTTCTCTGTAAAACACCATTCCTTCCATCTTCACCTTTTCCATGCTGCTACAGGTGACATCCATCTCACACTCCTATAGCCACATGTAATTAGGCCTACAGCTTAAAATAACAATCAGAATTTCTGCCACCGTCAATGGAGGCAGGGATGAAACTCCAAAGAACAATTTGCCCTATCTGGGGTAGACACCTCTCTCACAAAAGGGTGAATCACTAGTCTGACTTGTTTGGTTTAGTGCTAGAGACAGCCTAGGCAGTCTGCAGAGGCAGAACACCAGCAAACAGTAGTAGGAACAAATACAAGCCACTCTTTAAAACAAAGTTGTTCTCCAAATTGTTGAATAGGTCATTCAGGAATGCAATGAACACACTACAAAAGTTGAAGCTAAAGCTTGTTTTTGCTCAGCTGAACTCTCCAACTCACAGCCTGAGGGTAAATTAGAAGCTTTTTCCATTGACTTGTTTCCTTTAGTGTGGTGACTGCTACGTGAACTAAGTAAACCAAAGGGAGTAAAATGGGATGCCTTTGGCTGTCGGGATGCTGATAGAAGCATGGAGAGAGAGAAGCATTTGAAATCCCATGGTACTACCTCATGCTTGTCATCCTAAAGAGAGCTGCCTTGGAGAGCATCAGTGCCACCAGGAACATTTATAAAATTCCCTGAGATGCCTGTACAACATCAATCTTTTGCACATATCAACAGATGGTTCCTGCGTTATTATTTCCAGTCATATCCAGTCTTGGAGGGGCCTCTCACAGAGCAGAAGGCTGGTGCTGAGCATCTCATTCACCTCAGCACAGAGCACAGACACTCCCCATCCCACCAAGGCATGCTCACCAAGGCACAGGATGAAAATGTCTGAGCTGCAGAGTGCGAGGCTGAAGCGCAGGGGAGAAAGCCTATGGCGGGAAGATATGACAAGTGAAACTGTCTGCATTTGAGATGCAAATGGACCTGAGCAGTCCAAGGTGTCACAGGGCTTGGCAGACATTACAGAGCCTGGTCTGTGATCATTTGTCACTGCACTGCTGAGCGAAACAAACTTAAAAGCTCCAAGGAGGTACAGTTTGTTTAAATAATAGCAAGTAATTAGTCTGAAGACAAAATCAGTGATGGCATTTTATAATTACAATTAATTTAAAGGTTAATTTCCTTTGGTGCTAAAGTCTTATTTAAAACATTTACCAGGAAAGGAAATTAGGATGTTACTATCTAGATGCATAGAATGCTTCTGGGAATCCATGCTTATTATCACTAGAAAATTAGGTTAGACTCAAAGTGGGAATTTCAATTCATTTTCGTGTGTAATAGATGGTGGTCAGGGCCTTGAGTCAGAAGGGTTGCTTAGGGTAGACTGTATGATTTGCATTTTCTTTGTTTGTGGGATTAATTGCAAATGTTTCCAACAAAAGGGCTGGGTTTATACATGAAGAAGCTTGACATGAAAAGAAAATTGGTTATGGATTGCTGCCTTCGTAACTAATGAAGGTGATGTTCAAAGAATCCCTAGGAGACAGGGTTGCGGTACGAGACAAATATACAAATAAAATCATATAAGGGAAAATGGTGGTGTTGCTGGCTTCATCTATGGTAATTTCCCTTCTCCCTCACTTGTTTTCCCTGCCACCCCCCTTGCATCCATCACCGCCTCCTGTGGGTATTATCAACTTCAAGTTTAAAAATTATCTAAATAACGTAATGTAAACTTGAAGGTAGTAACATTTCCATTCCAGCAGCTGATCACAATGGGATACTGCTTAATAAGATCAATGTATTGTAACAGCCAGAGAGATATACTTACCTTACACAATTTTTTTTAACTATTCACCACACAATTTTGATCTTTTCAAGAATGACATTTCAGAAATTTTGGAAAAGACCTACACATGTCAAAAAGGAATGAACAGTTAACATCCGCTTTTTTTTTTTGAAGAAAGATACATTTAATATCAAACCAGTTTGAAAATATTACTTGTCATGAATTATTGGTTTCAGGAGAGGAATACAAAGGCATTCAGACCATGAAACAGTGTCGCAAACAGTTGTGTCAAGCTGGTAGGAGAAATGAGGTAGTAGCTAGTGATGGTTCTGACAACAGAACCTACAGATCATTTGAAGAGATGCTCAGGTTGTTGCTGTAGCAGAATAGGGAATCTTCCTGGCCATGGAAATGTTTTGATTGAAAAATAAATAAAGCTCATATTCAAAACCAGGAAAAAATAGCAAAATCTGAAACTCTTCACAAATTGAAAATTGCATGGAAAATTGTTTCAGGCATGTTTTGTTTTGATGCTGGTGACAGGCTCCTTTTCGACATCAGTCATTTCCTGCAACTTTGCGGTGAACGTGGAGGGCAGGCTTTGAAGGCAGGCCCCTCAACAGCGAGTGTCTCCTCCTTCGCTCCATCAGAGGGGAGGGCAGCTTAGATCTCCCAGAAGTCAGGCAGAGGAGCAGCATGCGAGTTGACAAGGAGCTGCGAGCCCCCTTCCCCACCCTGGTGTCCCACCCTCAGAGGGCATCTGGCTGCATTCTTAGAGTTTCAGCCCAAATTAGCGGATGGAGCACGGCAGGTCCCGGCCATCCAAGCTCGCTCCAGACTGACAGATAACAGAGTCTCAGAGGGGAGTGGTGATGAGCTGCTGTGGTTGGATCAGACTCATTAGCATTTCCAGTGGCCCTGAGAAGGATACCTGCCCACAGCCTTAGCGTCCTTCCCGCTGAGACAGTCAACATGAGCTCCTCGCAGTTTCCTACATGCCATGAACATAGCTTTGTACTGAATTATTTTTATCAGCATGGCTCCTGCTAAAGTTTTCCTTATTACTTTTCCTTTCAAATATCTAGATAGGTCTTCATTAGCATTGGATTGTTAACTTTCATAGATTTGGGCCTTAATTCCCCACTTTGTTGCACCTACTAATGACTCTTTTTCTAATTTATTAGTGTGGCAGTCACACTTGGAGGCCACTGCCCCAGGCATTTTCTTTTTCCTCCTTTTTCCCTTTTTCTTCTCTTTATTGCTTGCCCTTAGCAGTGATCTGGCTAAGAACAACTTTTTCTAATGACTCGTTTGATAACTTCTATAATAATTCAGTCTACCCCACATTTTCTTTAATTTTTAGAATGATTTGTCACTCAAAAGCTATATTGCAGGGCTATATTTTTTTGCTCAGCACTCAAGCATGAAAATTTGAAAGAAAATGGCTATTATCAGCAATGTCCAGGTCTATCCAGTTTAGAAAAATAATATATTGCTCAAACTAATATTGTTCTTTTAGCTGAGTGGAGGTCTTTTAAAGACTCTTTACTGAGCATCAGACAAGCCCTGCTGCAAGTTTGGAGAAGCCTTGCAAAGCCTTGCAGGGGCCAAGCAGCAACCCTGTTTCCAAGTGTACAACAGGCTTGACAGGTGGCTTGCTGTATTTCTCAGCTATAAAATGCAGTGCCGACCATTTCAGATCGGTGTTTCTCGTTGCTGCAGCTATGCTCCAGCCATTTCCTTCTGGCCTCTGGCTCTTATTCCTGCCTGCTTTGTCCCTCGTCCTGTTTCTGCCTTCAGCTACTGCAGACTCACTGATGCCTCCCAGCCCTTGCCTCATTGCTCCTGGCTACTTTCATCTTGGCTCATTTCTGCTAAGCCATGAGTAGCCTTGGTTCCCACCTCCTCAACATGGTTCCTGCTATTGGGCAGCCCTGCCTTGCCAAGTCATTGCTCCAGAGCATGGTCTTCCACACATCGTGGCACCGACCAGACCCCTTCTCCACCTGGGAACCTGAGACACATTTTGACTTGTCTAATTTCTGGAACCTCAGCACCATTCATCTTGCTATTTTCTGCTGAGTACAACCATGAGCTGGTCTCACCTTGAATGCAATATCTGCATCCCTGCTTGGTCCTAATTATAGGGAGTAACAGGCCTGTCAGTACCTCTGTAAGGGCAGTAACACCAGATTATGCTTATCAGGTTTCACAAACCTGCATACCTCCCCAGTCTCATGTCCTGTCTCAGAAGGGTTGATCAAAGAATTAGCCAGGGGATTAGCAGAAACAGACAGAAGAAGATGATGCATGGCCTTATCCAACAAGAAATATGATAAGAGGAGAAGAAGCTGGAGGAAAAGCCCTTGTGAAGCAAAAAATTACAGAATAATTTTGATTGTTAAAGAAGTAAACATCATGAAAATAGGGGCAGTAGGGCAGAATCTGAGCTGAGAAACTGCATCAAAATTTGTGTAGGGGTTTCCGTTTGCTGCTCCTTTGGTGATCGTAGAGCTCAGAAATGCCATGATGTGACAGTTTCAAAATCTGAGGTTTTATATTCACTTTTCAAATTGATTAGCTAAGAGCGCTTACAGGCCCTGCATTACTGGCTGTTTGGCAGAAATGCTGTTCACTGCACTGCAAGAACTGGACCTTGTGTCCAAGTCCTTACACCATTTCTGAATCCTCCTGTGACAGCAGGAAGGGCACAGCCCCATGTTCTGGCATATGCCTCCTTCCCCATGCTTCCCCAGTGTTTGGCTTTATGCTCTTTTGAGAGCCTAAATCACTGTGTACTCAGCACAAAGACCAATAACGTTTGATTATCATTGTAAACAAACTTTATGGAGACTGCATTCAAGCAAACCTCCTCCTGTGTGCTATATTGTGGAACAGCCACCAGGCCATGCTCACAGCATAAAAAGGCAGCAGCACTAAATTGTTTGGAAATGTCTTCACCAAATAGAGAGGTGGGTAGCAGGATACTGGCAAAACTGCAAGAACAAGGGTGTCCCCATATGTTCTTATATATTTTGTCCCCATATGTCATTCCCAAACTTATTAAAACCAAACCTAATTTTATTTCCTTCCATTTTTTTTTTTTTTTTTTACTCAATGTGGCCAGTTTTTAGCTACTAGTTTTTAGTATTTGTGCACAGCTCTGTCTTGCCTCACATACTCACTTCTGCACCAACAGTGCCTCCAGTGGTATTATTAGCTGTAATTTGTTTGACATCTCTCCTTCCTCCCAGCTACACCTGCAGTGGAGTGCCTTGTTGTGGTGTTGAAGCTTAATCGCAGCACTTCCGAACCCTGAGTCCAGGGAGCCAAATCTTTGGCCTCTGGAGCCATTGTATATAAATTTAAGACCTCACATGTCAGATGTAGTGCATGTACACTCCATGTTCTCTCTCTGCTATACCACATGGGAAATGCGTGCACTCATGACATGCATGTGCAATGAGCATCCATGTGAACATGCACATACACTTCCCTGATCGTTATTTCTTTTTAAAGGGTATCATCTTTATCATGGATAATTGTAATTTTTTTTTATACTACTTTAGTGCTTTAGATTAATGAATATATTTAAGGACTACCATAATGTCAAGCATTGTGCACATGTGAATGCCAGTCCTGTTTCTTGGAGCTTGCAATCTATGTATTAGACAACAGGAAACTGATGGGCACAGGCAGAAAGTGAGCACAAAGAAACTTTGAGCAAAAATTACTCACTGAAGTAGACAGGAGTGTAAGAGTGTCGGCAACCTAATTATTCCCAACAGAGCAAAGAAGAGTTTTAGGGAAAATAATGAGAGAACTGTTTGTGAAGACATTCTCGCAAGGAGAGACACTGTTTGAAAATTTTAAAAGTATGGAGGTCAAGCTGGTGGAATGGGGGCAGAATTTAGCTTTTAGACCTGGAAGGAGGAGAGAATGATGTTGAGTCTCTACAAAACACTTTGAATGTAAAAAGATTTAGTTTATATTTGATGTAATATAGAAGGTTAAATCAGTAGAAGGATGCAGAGAAGAGTAACTTAGGCAAAGAGCTGATCCTTGCAGTTTAACTCCACATTTGGTGAGTTCAAAAATAAAATGGGAACAATTGTGGTGTTTGACACTGGGAGCCCTGGGTAAATGTTATAGTTGTGTCAACAGTTAGAAGAGTCTTCTTCTTCAATATGCAAAACTAATCTTCAGAAATTAAATCGTACACAGCCTACACCAAAGTTGACATTGAACTTATATCCTCAAGTGATAGGCAGACCTGAGGACGCAAGTTCACTATGAGGGGCAGCAAACAAGGTTAGGGAGAGAGTTCTGATTTTAGCCATGCAGAACTGGAACTGATGTTTAATTATCCATGGGTAAATATCACAGAGACAAGCTGAGATTTAAGTTTGTATAGGAGGAGCAGAATGAGCACAAGCCAGGTAATCCGTGACACCTCAGAGAGCCAATGACAGCAGAATTTGTGTTTGTGAGTGCAATTACCCAGTTTCCAGGAGGTGGAGAAAAATAAAAGGCAGAGATTACTGCTCATTGGACTCCAGCAGCATGCTGGAGGGAGAAGCATCAAGAAAGGAGAAGAATGATGAGAGGAGGAAGGTAGGCACCTGCAGAGGAGGCTGAGTTGGCCAGCAAGGCAAACATTTCAGGAAAAAGAAAGCAGTAAATGCTTGTCTGGATGATCAGAGAGAGGACTGTTTGCCTAAATTTGAACAGGAAGAGGTGATCTGACTGAAGTTCCAGCTATGTGCAAAGGACAGAATGCAAGATGGGAGTAAAACTTTAAAAGAAGTGGAGAAAAGTAGCTCCAAAAACTGCTTGAAATCATCTGGGGTGGAGTGTGGGAGGAAAACTGGGACAAGCATTGATTTTTTTTTTTAAAGGAATTTACATGTATTTGCATTAGAGAAGAAATGAGGGGAAAAAAAGGGATCAAGAGAAAAAGTCTGTCACTGGGACAAGTGGAAGTTTTATGGAACAAAATTCTTTTAACTGTGGTAAAAGAGAAGGGGAAATTATTATTAAAAGCAGTGAAAAAGGCTGGCAACCTGAAGAAAAAAGTACTACTTTATCAGTTTGTTAGTACAAAAAATGGAAGTGTTGATGTGCAGAGAAATGACTGGAGATGGGACGAGGGATGTGGATGAGGAAATGGTGGGGGTCTCTGGGCTAGAACTAATAGAGCTGGAGGAGACAAACTACTTCATCAAGGAGATGGACAAAGTAAAGCAAAAGAGAGGAATCAGTGAGAGAAGTCACCGTTAATACAGAATTGCTACCAAAGACATTTTTACTTTTAAAGGAGGAACCATGGGCAGGAAACGGATGTGGCGGTGAAGGCAGGGTTGAGTGCTGGCAGTAGACTCACCACGGTGAGAGGCAGGCCCCCGTGCATCAAGGGTAAGGATGAGATAATCAGCAAAACAAACAACCGCAGCAAAGGAACAAAGTTAGAAGAGGTTTAAAAGCAGTCAAGAAGTCTTCCATATTGCAGGTCACAGGTTGGCCAAGTTGGCTCTTTCCCAACCTTTCCTTTTCCTTTTATTTGCAGATAAAGACATTCATCCCCCTCCCCATTCCTAAGCTCTACATTTTTTCATATCTAGTCTTCATTGCTTTTTGCATGCCTACTAAAATGCAAGGAACGTCATAGTCAGTCACATTCTATACACATATGCCCTAAAGGATCCTTTGGGTCAGATCCTAGGCTAATGTAAATTACCATTGCTTCACAGAAGTCACTGAAGTTATCAACATATATATTAGCTGAGGACCTGAATCTTTGTGCTTCTGTATTTACATCTTACAGAGGAAAATTTTTATAAGTAGAATAGTGTCTAGTCATCTGGTTTCTCTTAAGTATCTTTCCTTTTGCTTTCTACAGAAAGATGTTGCTTTTATTCCACACTCAATCCTTTCTCTTTGTCCATCTGTTGATTTCAACAGCTCTATTTTTTCTCACTGCAAACTTTCTAAAAAGACCCTTCTTCTATATCACATTTATGCTAATGGGGTCTTTTCTGTGCATCCCATTTTAATGGTCCCTCTATATACCGTGGACTTCCAGAAATTAAAGATGAGAAACTCCTTTATGCCTCCCATATATACACCTCATATATGCCTCCTGATATATACACCAGAAACAGTGAGGACTGTGACCATGAGCAGAGGCTGAAACTTCACGTCCCTGTGGGTGCTTATTAATAGAAAATATGTCCCTGTTTTGAGCCATATGTTCTGTCTGTTACACTTTTAACAACAGTCATATGTCTGACAAGCTACTTAGCATCAGCAAAAGAAGAAAATACTCTGAATTTTTTATAATACATTTTACAGATGGATAGTACTGCTATTATCCTATAAGTCCAGATAGAAAAATAAACATCTCAGCACCCAATATTTCAAAGGTGTATTGGTTTTGCATGGCCGGGCTTTGGATGGGCTGCAGGGGTGGCTTCTGTGAAGAGCTGCTAAAACTTCTCCTGTGTCTGATAGAGCCAGTGCCAGATAGCTCCAAGACGACCAACTGCCAGCCAAGGCTGAGCCCATCAGCAACAGTGGTAGCACCTCTGGGATAACAGATTTAGGAAGGGGGGAAAGTTAATGTGCAACTGCAGCTATGAGAGAGGAGCGAGAATAAGAGAGCAGCAACTCTGCAGACCCCATGGTCAGTGAAGAAGGAGGGGGAAGAGTTGCTCCAGGCACCAGAGCAGAGATTCCCCTGCAGCCTCTGGTGAAGATCATGGTGAGACAGGCTGTACCCCTGCAGCCCATAGAGAACCCCATGCCAGAGCAAGTGGGTGTGCCCTGAATGAGATTGTGACCTCTTGGGAAGTCCACACTGGAGCAGGTTCCTGGCAGGACCTGTGGAGAGAAGAGCCCATGCTAGAGCAGGTTTGCTGGCAGGACTTGTGACACCACAGGGAACTCACGGTGGAGCAACATGAAGGGTTGCCCTGCATGGAAGGGACCCACTGGGGCAGTTCACGAAGAACTGCAGCCCGTGGGAAGGGCTCATGTTAGAGTAGTTGGTGGAGGACTGTCTCCCATCCTGGATATGGAAAGAGTGTGAGGAGGAAAGAGCAGCAGAGATGACATGTGATAAACTGACCCTAACCCCTGTTCCTCATTCCCTTGTATTGCTTGGCTGGAGGAGACAGTGAGTCAGGAGTGAAGTTAAGCCTGGGAATCAGGGAGAGATGGGGGAAGGTATTTTTATTATTTGGTGCTATTTCTTCTTATCCTGCTCTTCTTTGTTAATAAATTGAGTCTGTTTTTCCTGTGATGATAACTTCTGGAGTGATCATTCCCTGTCCTTATCTTGACCCATGAGCCTTTGTTTGTATTTTCTCTTCCCTTGTCCAATAGAGGAGGGGAGTGATAGAGAGGCTTTGGTGGGCAACTGATGTTCATCTAGGGTCAACCCACCACAAAAGGAATAGGGTTCTGTTTGCTTGTATATTCACACGTGCTTTTACTAAACAGACACGTGACCTAAAAGCCACTTGTGATAACAGTGACATTTAAGATGAATATAAAATAGACTAGTCAAAAATGTGTTTGATGCCTGAGGTTAAGGATGGAAGCCTTTCTGATTCAGCTAATGAGCCTTGTTTTATTCATCTGATGTTACTGCTGCCAGGGATGTATCAGTTCTACGACACTTTTAGTGACCTTTCAGGCACAGCCAGGATAAAATGCCTGCAGAAAGGGCAGCCTTTTGCATGCTTTAAGAAACTAGTTTAGAGTCCACAGGGAGCTTTTAGCACAGTCTGGACACCACAGGGTTTGCTGCCATCAAGAAACCTTGCTCCAAAGAAATTAATGAAGTCCTTTTGTGTTGAAGTTCACTTCCTATTACTTCCCTTCATCTACCTTGCAAAGTCTGTTGTTGCCTGTAAGAAGCCACTGTATGCCTACAGTGAGGTCACAGTAGTACTCTCTGCCCCACTATCATTTGGTTGCACACATGGGAACTTTCATAGTGAGTTGAACACAGAAATATCTCTACGAGCTTGCCCTCTTTGTCACTTGGCAATCTGGCTTGTTAACACTCCGTGCAACAATTACTCTGTGCAACAGGGCAAAGCCGCAATGCATGAAGAGGTATTTGGCATGCATCTTTCTCTTGTGCCCACAAAAACTCATTTTGCTCAAAGAAATCTTTTTCTTAACACATTGGTTTAGCTTTCTGGAAAGAACCCTAAAGTCACCCTTAAGACCTTTTGCTCCACAACTGCAAAACAGATTGTCTATACCTGCAGCCTACTAATAATGGTTTAGCAGTTGCTTGAAGGGTCTAGGAAAGTACAGAAGAAATAGAAAGCTGGACAAATGTATATAAGCAACCTCCGTAAAGTGACAGGGGTTGACAACAGTGAGACACTCAATCCAACACAGATATTTTCTGACTTGTGTTGACAGGGATCAAGAGTGACCAAAAAAAGGAAAATGGGACAAGCAAGCATCAAATGATATGCAGCAAAGATATGTCCATTCTTTTTTCTGCAATCTTTTTATTTGAATAGAGGGGGTTTTTTTCCTCCCAGAGTAGCATTTCACCCAACAATATTCTTCATTCTGTGCCTATAAAATTAGTATGCTTCCAAAGACATGATCACATTGTGAGAAAGATATTCTGATGGTTACAGACAGTGAAAAAGTAGAAAGGAATAAATTACATTTTATCATGATTTTAGCAAGATTTTGAATCTATAAAAGATTTGTAAGGACAGGGAAGTCCCACCCAGATGGAGCCATCATAGGTGGTATGCAGAATTGTTTAAAACTTTATTCGAAATGTACGTATAAACCAGTTGGGATGACATTTCAGATGGGATCCCACTGGGACTTCAGCTAGGGAAATAATTCTCTTCGTTATTTTTGTTAAGAACAAGGAGGATAGAGGTGAGAACATTTGTAAAAAATTCAGATTAAACCAGACTGGAGCTCTAGTGAAGATAGGATTAGAAGTCAAAATAATCTTGAGAAGTGGCTCAAAATCAAGAAGATGAAATTCAATACAGACAAGTGCAAAAGAACTCCTGTGGGGAAGAATCAATCATCTTCAAATAAAACATGGACTACTTGGCTAGACCTACAGTTAGTATCAAAACATAAACAGAAAGATCTGATTGTTAAGTGTTTGTATGTTGCTGTTGAAAAAAGAAATTAGGGAAAAAACCCAAACCAAACAACAATAACAGAAAAAACCACAAGGGAAAAAGAAAACAAACCAAACAAACCCAAACTGAGTTATTCCAGGTAATGTACAGAAACTACAGGCAGTTGCCCAGGTAGAAAAGTAGTTAATTTTCAGGAAATTACATTTAAATTAGATATTAGAAGTTAGGCACAGGAAAAAGTAACACAGAGAGACTATAGAACCTCCTTCATTAGTGATACAAGGAATTAATTTAGTAACATGTCATTCTGGGATATGAGTATACATAATGCTGCCACGGTGCACAAAGTCAGGTAAATTATTTCTGCAGGGGCCGTACTTGCCACTGAAGAATGACTTGATGACAGGTTCAACAGGGGTGTGGTTGCAATGTACTCTACCCATCCAGTCTAGTGTTTTGAGAGCTCTTTGCCCACAAAGTAAATGGTGGACAGAGGTGTAGAAGAATTTGATATTTTTGTACCGTGTCTAGAATGCATGTGACTGCATTGATAAGTGTGGCTAAGTGTGAGACACATTGAGGGGTGCCTTAGCGTAAAATAACCTTATAAATGCAAGTTTTAAGGACTCCAACCACTGTGGAGGTTCTCAAACCAAGAGTAGTAAATTTACTTTTTTTGTGTGTGTGCTTGTTACTGCATTTTAGATCCACAAGAAGCTGTCCTCCATCAAAGAACCTATTCTTTTTTTTCTGCTTTTAATGTCCACAGAGCCAGTCTGTCAGTAGCAGTATCCAAGACGTGAAAAATGTTCAGCACTTCCTTAGCTGAACTTTGGCCCTTTTCTATCAAAGTAAAGTCAAATTTGCATCTCTGATGTAAGAGATAATATTTCTGAATTGAGAACTGCCCACAAAGAACTCCTAAAAACCAATAGTTAGGTCTCCTGGGACAAAGGAAGCAAAGGGCACCATTTTACCTGTGCAAAGAAAGTATTATAGCAGAGAAACAGGGGTCTCAAGCTTAGGTGAGCTGGAATTTCCCTGGGAATTGTTTAAAACAAACCTGCAAAGACCATCAGGAACTTAAAATGGTTTGAATTAGTAAATAACTTCCACCCTACAACCTTCTTGCAGACTTCAGCGCCTTGAGAGAAATAGGTTTCCTTGCATCTGAGAAGTTTCATCTCTGAAGCTCAGACAAATTGTTCCAACTCTCTGTTCATGCATTTCAATCCAAATGTCAAAGCAAGGAATCAGAGAAACCTCTGTCTCTCAGACTGAGTCGGATCACTGTGTTCTCTCCTCTACATCAATGAGCCATGGTATGACAGGAAGCCAGACACAGTAATCACAGTCAGAAGCAATGCATTCATGCCAGTAAATAAATGGTTTTCAGCATTTGTGGTGTCTGAATAGCATGTTGTTTTGTATTACAGTGAGGTGGTCTACTTGAAAAAGAGGGATGTGTGGCTATTTCTGATGGCTGTTATAAATCCCATATTGTCTTTCTGTGGGTTTAAAGAGAAGAAACAGGGAACTTTGCTTTTCTCTCTTCTTTAGACTTTTTCTGCATCTTCACAATTAGCTTGTCTAATTTTAACAAATTATTAGAGGACTCATCAAAAATAACATATCTGCTGGGTGGTTCTTGAATGATAGGGCCTATCACTTCTAAAAAGATGTTGCTAATGCAAGCGATTTTCCCCCTTTCAGTTGATTTCATAGGTGGATTTGACTCTTACGGCTATCAAGGTCCACAGAAGACATCTCATTTACAACTACAGCCCATGTATATGTAAGTACTTAACTTCTAAGATATTCAGCAGAGTGGCAGGCTGATATTAAAGGATCATTAAGCTGAAAGATGGCATGACTTAAAAATTCAGAATAGTCAGAAGCCTTTTTTGATGGACTGAATTCAAGCTACACTTAAGCACCAACATTACCCTTCTGTTGAATTATAACGATTTCTTGGGGCAGGATATCGTGTGTCACAGTTATTCAAATAACACCCAGCTCTCACCTGATTTTTCCCTATTTTCATTCAAGCAGGTTCCACTCAGAAGCAATGAGAATTCAGTGTAGGAAAAAAAACTAGTCAGATATGACAAATCTTGGTTGGAAAAAAAGTGGATTTTTATTAAGATTTATCAAAAGTTCAGCAACTTGCTAATTTAGTGGATGCATTTAGCATTTGTCTTACCAGAGCATCTGTTCACCAAGGCACTTCTGAACCTCCTTTCTAGTTTCCACATTTAAAAAATCTCAAAACAAATGTAACAACATATGGGTTTTAAAATCAGTTTGAATAGAAGACAGTATTTTACCTAACCGGTGAGTGACAACTCCATCCCAGAGTGCAGCTTGATATATTTGGGAATTAAATGGGAAATCAAATCTCCACTCATATACACAACTGGGGTATATTCACACTAGAGCTAACACCCAACTACAGACTACTCCAGGAATAATAATCTCTAAATATTTCTTGTACTGATGCCAACTACAATTCAGAACAGTCCTGACAGCCCAGATAAATCTTACATCACTGCTGAAGCCTTTTGGAATATTTTTTATCTGCCATCAGTAACCGCATATTAAAAGCACAGCACCGAAGAGTTCACAAAAGGGTAACATTTACTTTTTTTCCTTTGGTTCTCTTCTGAACATGTCTTTTGAGGGACAGAACTTAATTCAAGCACACAATAGGCATCCCAACATACACTTTCATTCACCCTTGAATGCAATTTCATTTCTTATGATTAGTGGAAGCAAGTCTGTTAATGGATTAGTGTATTTTTGCATGAAACTGGCATTTACTCCTTTATCGTGGTACAATCAGTCTACAGTAGTGCTTAGGATTGGGCCCTTCGGGAGCTTTGCTGGGAGCTTTTTAATAATCTCAAATTACAATAGTGCATATCTCCAATGCCATCTTAACTTCAGCTTCCCATCTGTCTGTGCTCAAGTAAAGATTTTTCACCTGCACTTTTGGCACAGTGCTGTGCATTTAGAAAATGTTATTTCCTTCCTACTATTATATGAGGCACACAAGTACTTAGAACAATTCTAATCCTATTTCTTTCTCAGTACACCATACCTTGTCATCAACATATGGAGCCCTCTAGCTGAGATATTATCCCATTCTCTTTATGCTCTCAGTGTTTCTTCCAGAAGAACAGATTGCATTTACTGTGTATCTTCATACTGACTGGAAAGAAAGCTAGACCTGCGAAAAAAAAGAAGGCAATATTATTTAAGCTTGTAGCTGACATGAAGAGATATATGATTAATCCACGTTCCATCTTATTTCAATGCTGCATTCTCACTGGAGTATAGGTGATTTCACAGAGAGACAGAAATCAGAATGTGAGCTGACATTTTGCCCAATCAACCCACAAAAGCATTGCCATGTCCCAGTCGCACTCAAAGACACTGGATGTTTCCCTCTGGCTGTGTAGTATTTGACGGGGTTCTCTAGAATTGCTGCAATCTGTCCTGAAGAGGCTTTTATAGCATTTAGTAATACCTCTCTGTTATCTACAGCTGAGGCGCACCAGGAATGCATGCATATTTATTCACACTGCAGTTGCTCTGTAAATACAGGCAGACCATTAGGTAGTGGAGTGACAAATTCGAATGTCAAATTAATCAAGTCAAGGTGTGATCTGCTTATAGCACTATTTACAGCAATATTATGTACTGGAGATCAAAACATACTGATATGATAACAGCAAGCCATACTTGATATTTTAAAGCTTTATTTGTTGGGAGGAAGGTTTTGTTTCCCTACGGATTTTGTTCACCAAAGAACATCAGTGTAAGCATCCACAGTATTCAAGGACAGAAAATAATCGCAACACACAGGATTTTATGTTACTCTCTGGTCAATAACGCCTCCACTTTACAATGCTGAGCACCTCTAGTGCTGGATAGGACAGGAAAGGAGAGAGACCTACTGCTTTACAGTCCATTACCATACTCTCACCACTGTCCAAGGTACAATCATCTCCAGCATACAACTATACCCATACAGATCCATATGGCGACATTCATATAACTATTTCCACAACTTTATCAATTGCGAAAAAATGTCTTTTAATCCACAGGCAGCATCATCCCATCTAATTCCTGCAAAAGATCAAGAAAATAGATAGCTTGTTGCCACCTCTGCACCCTCTACTACTCAGACTCACACTTGGTGCAACTCATGTGGAGCTCGGGATTTATGAGAGAAATAGGAGACACTTGCCTTTAAATCATCTGATTACTAACTATATCCAAAGGCACAATATTGATTCTTTTGTTTTCTGTGCTGTGGTAGGTGTTCTAGGCATGCTGCAAAAGGGAAGAAGATATGGCCTCAGCTTTGAAGAGCTCACCAAAGCAATGTCAGCTTCTAATGATTGTATAGATTCTGTCAACACACAAATTTCAAAATGTAGTTCAGTAATATAGCACAGAAAAGTCCTTATATATTTACCAGATCAATTCATATACAGAACTAGTACAAATATTAAAGACATACAGAATTGTGTGGTAGGTCTCAGTCATCATCCGTGTACTGCTTGCTGATGTAATTGATTTAGAGGATTGCAATGACAGAATTCCATCAACAAACTTTTATTTCTAGTCAAGTTAGACAGTTTTGCATCCAAGTGATCTAAATCAATTTTAACTGTCTTATACATACACAATTGCATTATTATTGTGAAGGAATGCTGGGTTTGGTGATTGCTAACTATTAAGACATACAGTTTTGTAACCAGTTTCATCCTGTGTGATGAAGTTAGCACTTCATTTTGTTAATTTGGAGGTTATATTGAACCTACACAAACTTACACTTGCAAATAATCATATTGATTTGTTCAGGCTTCTCATGCTTACATTTCTATCGTGTCAGGACTTTTTTCTCCAAAGATTTATTACTTTTTATTTGTGATATCAATCAAGCTCTACTTATAAGAACATTCCAATTCAGTTTAAATGCACACAGTACATTTGTGTGGAATTTCATCAGTTATGCAAAACTACTCTGAATGAAAGGATACTTACGGGGAAAAAAAATCTTGATTTATGAAAAAGAAACATTATCTGTAGATAGTGAATTGAGGTGACTATCTCTGGCTACTATTTCCTTGAGTACTCTAGAAATATTAGATTTTGGCTCACTTTGGGTTTTTTTTCTCTATGTTTTAGGCTTTTAATTCCAATCACAATTCTCCTTATCATCTCCTCCAAATCAGTTTACTTTTAAAAGAAAAAAATATATTCAATCTAAAATTATGTTTTAAATAAAACACTGATGTTTTTGGAGAGAATTCTTATCGTGACATTTCTCTACCTGTTATAAATCGGGTCTCTTTATTATTTAAGTGCCAACAGTGTGCTCTATGCTGTCCAAGCCAAGAAGCCTAGACAGTCCCTTCAAAACGAATACGCTTTTTGAACAGAACGGGACAGAACCGATGCTCATGTACCTCCTTGCAGTGTGGCCACAGCTGATGTACTCAAAAGCAGCTTCCTGGCATTCTGTGCCAGAGATGCCAGTGCTCATTTCCAGACCATGGGAGAAGAACACAATAAGATGGCGGAAATCAATTGACAAGAGAAAATTCTGCTCTTGGGAGGTGATCGAGGAAGGTGACTAAACACTCCCTGACACTGATTCTGCTGCACATGAAAAAACACATTGTAGTTGTGGAACAACACTGCACTGCATGATCACTGTTCTAAAAACAGTAGGAAGGAGGGAGGGGAGAGAGACCTTTCTTTATGTTCTTCGCAGTAAACTTGCTTGCTCAAGAAAAGAAGAAGTGAAGCAAAAAAAAGCATGCATGTCTGATGCTGATGCCTGATGCACTGGAGAAATTGCTCAAAAGTAACGCAGTCCCAAAGTCAAGCTTGCTTTCCTCCTGTTGCAAAGTCTAAGAATATTTGCAGTATACATACTCACATGCGTACACACACACATATAGGTATTTGTCTAGATAATTGCACATACTGAAGGTGCTACCTACTTCACCATTCACTTAAAGTAGAAATGAAACATAAAAAAGATACTAAGACCAGCACCTCGAGTATAACCACCGTGACACCCAGCAAGTTCATGCAGTGGAAATCTACTGCATAATTATGTCCTCATGTTTGTGGGATTCAGACTTTATGGACAACATTTCATTTAAATAAACTACCAACTTTGATTATGAACAAACAACATCTTGCCCATTTTAGACTGAAAGCTTTAGTCACAAAACATGGGCTTAGGACAAAACTGTTAAGGTGTACAGGGCTATGGCACTTGCACATGCACCCTGCTTTGCGAGCAAGCCGCGGGGAGCTTTCCCCCCTCCTGCAATTCAGCCCCTCTGTCTTCATACTGTGTCACTTCCTGTTTTTACAGAGACAGCTACATATCTGATGGATTATATGTCAGGTCATATTCCAGTTGACCCATGGATGTAGAGTTAAGATTATAATTAAATATAACTCCTATCTAGGATTGTTTAGAAAACCTATGCTGACTTCTGACAGTGTTCCAGAGAGAGACAAGCAGCTTCCTAAGCAAATACTTTGTCTTTCTGTCCTCTTCATCCTATGTGTAGCTGAACTGTTACTGGTTTGTTGCTTACACTTGCTTGCAAAAGGGCACCAGAGCAGCAGGGCAGGGATCAGATAGGTATATGGTGGATTATAAGTATTGTTCTTTTTCTGTCATTCTTTTAGGTCAAAGTAAACATGAGGACTACTCAAGGTGGGCTGGAAGACTTGTCAAAGAAACTGTTTCAGGATGGCCTCTTGATTCTTCAAAGAGAAAACAAATCCAATTTTTGTGCTAAAATAAAAATATAAAAGCTGACTGAACACTGAGACAGAAAACAACAGAGACCTTCAGCCCCTCTTTCTAACAGGTACTAAAGGAGATGCCCCAGATCCCCACCTTGGACCTCCTGCCTCCCAGCACCAGAGGGACAGAGCAGAGGTATTGGTGCCATCTTTTGTCTCTTCCCTACCCCGGCCACTGCCAGCCTGACCCATCTGGATTAAGACATGAACTCGATGCTTTTGGAGCCTCCTTCATACTCCTGGCCGCATCGAGTCTCCTTAGTCAACACAACACTGAAATACCAGGATGACCTTGCAGCAGAAGTCAATAGACAGCGCATTGTTTGCCCTGAAGGCTGTACAGTTCATACTTGCCTTAACCCAACTGCGTTGCACATTAGAGAAACTACGTGCAAGCTTTCTGAAGTTAACATGCTGCTGTTGATTCTGAACAATTTCTAAGTCAGTGGTTTTCTTCTGTTTGGTTTTGCTTTGTTTTCATGTCAGGGAATAAGGCTCTGTTGCTCCATGGCTCCAGAGCGACCAAGTAGAAAACTGCCAGCTGTCTGATAAGTGCTTTACTTTTGAGACTCCACAGTGGTCAAGAAACAGTTTATAATGGTTAAAAAGAAAAAGAAAGAAAGAAATAAGACCTTTTGGGGGTCAGAGTGGGGAAAGGGGTAACATAAACTAATAATTGAACTTACTGGAAATAAGCAGCAGAAATAGTGCTTCTTAATCCCGCTGGTTTTATTTATCGCACTGTAGGTGCTTTTATAGCTATCTCTAAACGTCTTTTACTAACTACAGAGACATCTGCAGATTTCTATCAACAAAGGCCAACTGAATATGTACTAGCTACGTTTACTCTTTTATATCTAATTTCAACTAAAAATTCTCTGTAAGTGAGCTTTTTTTTTTTCCTAATTGCACCATAAGGGATCCATATATTTTATTTTTTTGATTTCAGTTGGAGACGGTGGGGAGGGACTAGTTGAGTTGAAGAAATATTGAAGACCTTTTTGTGGTATATTTGGGGGATCTGTTGTGTGTTAGAATGTGTATTTTATCTTCCTGTATTATTGTGGCTGAAAAAAAAAACCCTGTGCTGTTACGTAGTTGGCAACAAGATGCCTTTGGGAATTTTGCTAGTAGGTCAATGTGTATATGAAATACTCTGAACTCCTAGGAACATATGTTTTATTCTACATCTGATCTGTATTTTCAAGAACATAGGTGGCTTTCACTAGGAAAACCCAATATTTTGCTCAGGTTTTTCAGAAACTTGGATTGTCATTGTTTCTTTGCTCAGACCTTGCATAGACAAACGCACGCACCTACCACACCTGAGGTGAACACATAGCTTTCGAGGGCAAGAGGAAAGGTCAGCACTTGGAAAGGCTTCAGGTACCCCTGAGCAACTCTCTTTTCCTTGCTGGCCAAGCCCTTGCTCCAAAGGCCTGTGCGCTCGCACCACTCACTCATCCCTGTACAAACAGTGCCCTTTGCTGTGTCTGCATGGATGTACAGTGTCACAAGCAGCAACTCTGGACAATGACAGAGGAACAGTGAAAGCAAGATATGGGACATGTTCACGAGCTATACTTACATTGATTCAGTGAGATTTATATAGATAGATATATATATATATGTAAGTGTGTGAATGTGTGTGTATGTCTATGTATATAAAATACACAGGAATAACCATTGTTGGGGGCTGCATCACCCATGAAGATTCTGATGCAGTGGACCAAGGGCTCCTGTCTCAGATACTGCTGGGAATTTCCCGCATGAAACAGGCACGTAGCCTAGGCCTGATCCCATAAAGCACTTATTGCTGATTTGGATCTCAAATTTAAATTTTCATACTTGGGGACCTGAAATTCTGAATTCGTTCTGGATAGAGCTGCTTTTCACCCCCTGGAAACCCCACACAACTTCCAAGTGCCAGGATGAAGTTTCCCATAACTGAAAAATTTCAAAAGTTTCTGCTTTTATGTAGTATTAAATGTAGCAGATGTATACTATTAAACACAATATAGAGGTTTAAATGCAATGAAAATGTCATAACAGGTTCTTTTATCTTTCCCTGTATACCAGTTAATCAAAATTATATTTCTATAAAAATCACTTTTTAACATGAAAAGAAACCAGTTTAGGCACCTAAGCAGCAATCTAATTTTCAGATGATAATTTTTCATACCTCTCAGTGATTTCCCATGGAACAGCAGCTACTGCTAGTTAGCAATTTTAGAAGTCAGACAATTAATTGAAGTGTCTACATGTAGCTTATAGGCCTGATTTTAATTTAGAAAATTTTGGCCTCAGTTTCTCTGTGTCTTAGTCTTCCCACCTATAATATGGGAAAAATATGTGCCTCACAGGGTTTTTTGTGAGGTCTGAATTGTTAATGTTTGTAAAATGCTTAGGAAATAGGAAGCACATCTAAACTACTACGGATTGCAATATAAATGTGTATTCATATATTACATATAGAGTAGATACACACACTCGCTTACACACAGTATACATATATATATACACATACATACCTATATGAAGTTGGTATTCATAACCCTGCTTAAATTGCAGTTAGAGCACCACCATTAAAATAATTAGGACTGTTGACTACTCAACTAAATGATTAGTGGACAGATCTCTTCTGGAAGCAGTTTAGAGCACAGTAATGTGAGAATATCTGGATGGCATTTTTGATTTGTACAGCTGTATCCTCCTCAAAATCCAGTAAAAAATGTTATTTTTCTAGGCTGGGCTTTTGTTATAAACTAAAATATTCAGAATGCAAGAGATACAATCCAAATGTGTCTTTTTTTTTTTCTTTTCTTTTTGGCATTTGTTAATTCTGAATGTATTTTTAACAAAGTGATTTTTTTGACTTACTAGTGTAATTTGCATTTTAAAAAAAATAAATGGAAAAAATATAGGTTTCCAAGCTATTCATGGCCCCCTGCTGCTATTCACAACTTACAGGAAACTTAGAATTACTGTTCCCAGCTGAGCAACAATGCAGGATAAAGAATCCTATTACATTTACATGATGACAATCCTGATCTGTGCAGTGCATGGATGTGACAGCACTGAATAGGAATTGCCGGGTCATGACACCATTTTAACGCTGTCATATGTAGCAGGTATTTTCATTACCACTGACACTAAAAGGTTTCTTTTACAAGGTTGACTGCAACAGACTCTTCACTTAGGAAGCGGGGCTGGTTTTGTGCACTCATCAGGAATCTTAAGCCTATGATAGGTATACAGTTGCCAACAGTGTTAAGTATTACAAAAGTAATCCGTTTTAAGAAGGAACTATGTAACATAGATATTTCTACTTCATTAATACTTTTTATATGCCATTTGTTGTCCTTACACTGAAATGAAGAAATACTTCAAAATGTTTATAGAGTTCACACATATATGCCTGAGGTCATTTAATAAAGGTGGAGCAGAACAGTATACATTTTGAGATAGTTGGTCATACTCTCTTAAGTCCTTAGAAAGAGAGTGTATTAATTAATGAATTAATTAGGATTTTTTAGGCCTTCATTACAGTGCAAGTGATACTTTTCAGTCAGGTAAGGAGAAAAGGTTTGTGCTCCATTTGCTTAATTTAAGTTTGCAATACTTCACTGCTGCACAGAATTTTGGCAAAGTCTAGGACAGTATGTATTGAGTCCTGGGTGACTTCACATAGGAATGGCTATTAACTCAGTGTTGGAAGGTTTTGATCACTTGCATGCTTACTTTCCATTTAAGCACATTGATAGTAGCCAAAGCAAAACTCCATACATATGGATCCTTCCAGCCTGTAATATTTTCATTGCCAGTCCTCTGTTTTGTTTTTAAATGCAAATGCTCGGAGGATAAGGATTTTTCCACAAAGATGGAAAGCCCCATGAATAGTCTATGTGTATGTATTGCTTGCTGACTGTCTAATGATGAGTAGCTGAGGTGAAATTGATGGACTTTTTGTTTTCTAGCTAGTCTGAATGTGGCTTCTTCCCAGCACATGTGGATTGGGGACAGACACTAAAGGTAAACCAGGTTTTATTGAAGAACCAATGCATAGCAATACTGCAGACAGCACCGTGTCCACTTCTCAGAAAAAAATGTAGGCAGTTGTTATGCTAATTGGTCTGCTCCAAACTGTGTGCAATATTAAATGTAATTACCATGCATAAAAGAAAGTGCCCTTTAGACTGGAGTTACTCATTCATGTAGAGAAGTGGTATAGCACAAAATGAATCAGTAAAAGAACTTTTATTCCTGTAGTCGCTAATATGCTTCATTCCCAGACATGGATTGGAAAAATCAGCTCTGTTTTATCTCGTGTCCAGACAAGTTGCTCTGTTCAGACCTTCACCAAGTGAGGCAATTGCAGCTAGTTAGACTTATGACCTTTGCATAGCTGAGTGGTTTAGGAAGAAAGGTATTGTACCAAATGTGAAGTTCTAAGTAGCATCATATATACATTTGTTGCACATCTCTCTCCATATGTACAAAAGAAGGGTCTTTTAAAATGAACTTTTCCTTTATCTCTCAGAGATCACCTGAGACAGATAATGTCTTTCACAAGTGTCTTCCAAATTCTGCCAAGATCAATAGAGAGATTTTTTTTTTCTTGTGTCCAATAAAAGCACCATCTTTTCTGCTCTCTGTTGAGTAGAAGACTTAGCTCTTGGGATTATTATTTTGGATAGATAGGATCACTGTGAAACCTGAGAATTAAGAAAATTAATGCTTGTTGTCATCTCTGATTCAAAATTAATTCTTCTGTACAAAAGCCATACTTTTGCATCCACCAATGGAAAAGGGTCTTTGCTGCCATCCCTAACCTTAACACTTTCCTAGCTTTGCCTTTGTCCTGCTGGGAAATAGGCTATAGGGAGCTAAACATAAAGAAGCATGTTCATATTCAGTGTATGCTCTTCAAGAGTCTCCAGTTCTGCCACACAGAAGGCTATTTCATATGTATTTAATTTATTTCTCCGTGTCACCATCTTCTTGTCTCATTATCACTCTCCCCATCTTCCTGAACACAACCCCAAATACTGTCCCAAAATTACATATTCTGTTTGTAACATCCATTGTTTCTAACTGTTTTGTTGGAATGATACATAATTGTCATCACATAACGATGGTGATGACAGTCATGGAGGACAGTATCAATGTGGATATCTGCAAAATGACAAGATAAGGAAGCACAAAGGCCCCAGACACAGAGAGACACTTAACAGAAGAGTAGAGGGTGACAGCATTGCAGAAGCTATGAGGCACAGCGAGTCCCAGTAGGAATCGTTTTCACACCTGCAATTACATTTGCCAAAGCTGTAGTTCATTGAGTACATAGACAGTCATAAATATCCAGAGCTAAAAATGGCACAGGTGAACTGGAAGAAAATTCTTAGAAAGTGTGTTTGTGAACACTTTGACTGGATTAGAGTCACGCTTCAATCTCTTCAAATTTGTCTCAGGGTTGTTTTTAACCTCTTGCAAACATTTGGATGGTTGGTTTCTGTGCAGGCAGGTGAATGTTTTGTTCCATGTACGTATGTGCAATTGCATTCATTTACATGGGATTCTCAGTATTCATGCATCTATGTGCTTTTGTGTAAACCTTGGCTCGGTTCACTCTGTCATACATATATACACACATATGTATCTGTTATGTGAGTATATTTTGTGGTGGGGATAAAAAACCACCTACAGTCTCCCCCCTTTTCTACACAGCTTTTCCTATCCCTCATCTTAAGAGATGCAAAGTCCCAAGTATTTATATTTTAGATGGGCATTCAGTATACAAAAATTATAATTTCTGATACTTACTGGATGTACAAGCATGCTGCAATCTATGAACACAGTAAATGAGACAGTCCTTTCTGCAAAGAGTTTATGTGTTAAATAAAGTAAGCAAATGAGAACATGTTAATTTAAAAAAAAAAGGAAGAAAAAATATGATCTCAGTGTCTCACTCTGCTGTTAAATTCATTAAATTTTAATTAATAAAGAAGAGCAGGGAAATGAAAACTTGGAGTATGGTTATAAGGTGATATAATTACTTTAAACATATACGTATGAGACTTGAGTAAAAGAATCAGCCAATTATAGCTCACTAGATTATCCAATTAATTTATGATAGCTCTATATAGTTATGTATTATATTATATCCTACATTTTAAAAGCATTTAAAACAGTAGCTTTGGGAGAAGAAAAACATCAAAGGGACTGCATATTGATGTAATCACAAAAGGTTGATGGATTGATTCAATTAATCAGTGAGCCATTTCTAAGAGTTCTGCAGGGATTTATTTACCAAACGCTTACATTGTTTATTTTGCTCTCTGGAGGGTTTGTGTACTGTCATTTTTCTTCATTATTCTTCTTGTTTCATTCATCAATTTCTGACAAATGTTTTCATGCCGATATGGCATGTTAGGCAGGTAAATTGTTCATATTTACTGATTTAAAGCAGTGCACTCCAAACTTCAAGTAGCTGAGAACTTTTGTTTATTTCCCTCAGGTCTTGAGAAATACTAGCCATCTATAATTAATATAAAGACATGTTTTGCATTTAATCTTTGCTTTCAATGTCTGCTCAACATGACAAGGATGTCTAGCATAACATGCAGGTACTTGCTTAAACTTTAGACACAAACTTACTATGAAAAATATTTTGAGCACTGTTGATGCTAAATAGGATATCTCTTCCGTCTTTAGTGTGTTCTTACATTTTGTAGTTCAAATCCAGGGAAACAATGCAAGAGGGTCAGCAGTTCACTATGTTTTCCATATGTTTAGTTAATTTTTTACAAGGGCATGTAGCAATAGGACAAGGGGGAATGGCTTTAAACTGAAAGAGAGCTGGTTTAGATTAGATATTAAGAAGAAATGCTTTCCTTTGAGGATGCTGAGACATTGGAACAGGTTGCCCAGAGAAGCGCTGGATGCCCCATTCCTGGAAGTGCTAAATCCCAGGTTGGATGGGGCTTTGAGCACGCTGGTGTAGTGGAAGGTGTCCCTGCCCATGGCAGGGAGGTTGGAACTAGATCTTTAAGGTCTCTTCCGACCCCAAACCATTCTATAATTTTCTATTTTAATATTGTCATAGTATGTGCTTCAAAGACAATACATAGAAATGGCCAAATTAGATCAAATTGGATTACAAAATAGAAGGTACTGAGCACAACAAGGGTCTGTGAAGGATGAAGAACTGAAACCAAAAGGAAACCATTATTTGAAAGAGCTGAGTCTCATTTGGACAAATATTTTTATTTTAAACTATCAGGAATATTAGGAAGAAATTCTTTACAGAGAGGGTAATCAGACATTGGAATGGGCTGCCCAGGGAAGTGGTGGATTCTCCGTCCCTGGAGGTATTTAAGAAGAGACTGGATGTGGCACTTAGTGCCATGGTCTAGTAACTGTGGTGGTAGTGGATCAAGGGTTGGACTTGATGATCTCAGAGGTCCCTTCCAACCTGGCTGATTCTATGATTCTATGATTCTATGAATACTGAGCCTCTAAATAAAAATTAAAAAAAAAATATCATGTATTCATTGCATACATATATGCAATGTGGGTGTCATTTTCAGGCATCTTTGGCACTGGCCAAAATCTCACTTCACTTTTAGGTAAGTGGGAACAACTTCTCATGAAAAGTAAAAGATAAAAGATCACAGTCCCAGTGACAAGAGTCATGGCAGCCTGCATCTTGTGACAGCCTTCGCCAGTGGATTTAGAAAACATCACCCTACCGATTAAACTGAAGGGCATCAGAGGGATGGATGCAAAAACTAGAAGTACAGCATTTAAAGACTGATGAAGATGCTAGCAGAGTGAAATCATGGTACAACTCTGATTACAACCAACAAAGGTGATGCAAAGGAAGTGGTGGGGGGGCTGGCAAAACCAAGGGTAAAATGTCAGAGAAAATCGTGTCAGCATGAATGAGGGGCTGAGCTGTATACCACATACTCTGGGCTGACTGAAAGGAGTAACAGGCCCTGGACTGCATGAACAACAATGCTGTGCTGCTCCTTGTGCCTGCAAAGATGATTTGGGATCAAGAAAGGCAGCGCATGTTCACATTTTAGGTGGTGATAACCCACGGGCAATGATTTTAGAGAGCCATATAAGATACAGCCAGCATTCTTTTTCTCTATCATTTTTCCTCTATTATTTTTCTCTGTTTACTGGTTTTGTTTTCTTGGGATTTTTTTTACAATCTTGAAAATGGTTGCTAGAATTCTTGTTATTAGCTTTGTTTTTCTATCAATAATACCTAGTCCCTTCTTTCTGTGAAATTTGAAAATTACACACCCTAAAATAAAATGGGTTATTATCTTAGGTTCAACGATTTTAGTTCAATCCCTTGGTCTGGTTTATAAGAGACAGATGGAGACAGATACTTCTCAGTGAGACCCAGTGACAGGACCAGAGACAATGGGCACACACTGAAACACAGGAAGTTCCCTCTGAATATCAGGAAACACGTTCTTACTGTCAAAGTCACCAAGCACTGACACATGTTGCCCACAGAGGTCATGGGGTCTCCATCCTTGGAGACAGTCAAACCTCGACTGGACATGGTCCTGGGCAACCTGAAGTATGTAGTTGTTGGACTAAATGATCACCACGTGCACTTTCCAGCCTCAACCATTCTCTGATTCTGTGATTTGCTTTTCATTCAAGCTACAGTTTCTTGCCACTGGAAATATTTTGAGCATCTCAAGAGGATGCAAAATCTTGTTTGTTGGGCTCAGGGAGTCTCAGAGTTAATCTCTGGAGTGAAAATAAGAGTTTTATGTATTAAGATAAAAAAAAAAAAAGCCTTTCAGGAAAAAACATCTGTTTCTAAAATGTATTGGTTATTATTTTTCCTTCTTCGAGTCCCATGTATTTGGCTACCTGGATGAAATCTCAGCTTCAATTAAGGTCAGTGGGACTTTTGCTGTTTGTTTCAATAAGATTTCAAGATCTCATACTTTGCAATTAAAAAGCTTGAATATTTGCTTTGCTTGTAAAATAAAAAACCTCAGCCATTATCTTCAATAATTTTTAAATACTCAACAAAAAAATTGAGCTTTTTTTTTTATCCTTTCATGCTCAGCATTTGTGAAATGCATGGTCTGGTGATATAAAATTTTATCTGTACTCATTTATGCTGACCCACATGACTTGCTCATTGCCAAATTTGTGCCACTAAAATCTTTCTATCGTTCCCACTCTTCTGTGTATTTCATTTCATGTGAATGAATATCACTCCAGGGAATTGGCACCCTAGGAGTTTTTCTGCAAAACATGAGGAGAAATCAAAAGACATTTGCATAGCTATTTGGCCAACATGATAGTAGGAATCTGCTACATGACCTCTTTTCCCTTTATACATAAATGTTAAATATTAGTTGTAACCCAGAGCTCTCAGTGTAAGCATTTCACATCCTTCTAGGTTCTTGCTCAGTTTCACAGAGCTCTTCAGATTTGATAAGGTTTCCATTGAGCAAACTAATTCAGCACCAGGGAAATGTTTGCACATAAACAGAAAGATAAAGCACAACCCCAAAAGATGAGTTAATAGTATCCAGTGCTTCTGGAAATCCAATACTTTTGCCAAAGGCATTACTCAGTCTTGAGTTTCTCCTGTGCAAAAATACTTCTTATTTATTAGTTCACAGCCTGAAATGTAGTTCCGACAAAACTCTGTCCAGGTGAGATTGCCACCCTGACAGTGTACACAACCTCATATTCTTGCCTGTGAAAGGAAATACATGACAAACTAGCATGGCTCCTTCAGTCCTGTTCCCTTGAGCCTGTACTTCTCACACCTGAACACTTGAGACTGCTGCCCCACGACACTCTCAGTTCTCATGGGTGTGTGGAGTTATTAAACTGAAACACTGGTGAGAGCCAGTTAAAATTAAGTAGGGTCTCTCCATCCCTAGTGACAAAGCATCCAGTGTGTCAGTGGTGCTGTGCCACCTGAGCAGGGACAGCTCTAGGCACAAATGCAGCAGAGAAGTCCTTCAAGCCGGGGGAGCCAGGAAGGGCAGCAACATCTATGTCCCTGCTCCCTGCGCCTGCTAGAGCCACCGACAACCCCACACCCTGCGCTGATCCATCACCAGCAGTACACACAGGTGACCAGTGAGGTCCCATCCTTCTGGCACCAGAAGGAAAAGCAAGTCTAGATCTGTGGGAATCACTTCCCAAGTCTCTGCTTTAGCTCAGATCATGCCCTTCTTGTAGGAAAAGAAGTCAGACTCTTGTCTGGCTACAGCTTTTTATATTTGAGGTGGCAAAGCCCTGCCTTGCTTCACTTTGCACTTACTAAAGAGTAAGTTCAATTAGAGGATACAATTTTGGCATGCAGGGACAACACTCCAAAACTTTTGCAATAGGAAAGTTATAGCTCAGGTGCACTTCTGAAAAATAAACTTTAGGTGAGAAAAGATAAGTCATTGTTTGAACATATTCAAGCCTCCTTTCTGGATGTGAAGACACCTTGAGTCACATGCATAATTATTTAGTGTCATTACTTTTATTGATACTTATTGATGTAATTAGTTGCTTATTATTTTGTAATTCCTCATATCAGTGGGGAACATTTTCCATTTAGAAGTACGTATTACATTTAGAAAAACCACAGGAAATAGCAGGAAAAATTGACATAAAAGTGTTCTACAACACCAGACTACTGTTGTGTTAACCATCAGGATTAATCTCAAAAGCTATCCCCAAGGTCATACTTATAGACCACTTACACTGCAAAAAAATAAAGCTTCTCAGTCCTTATAAGTCATACAAATTATGGCCAGAAGCTGTGTTTATCTCAGGTTGTTAAATTATGTTTATCTGGGTTGACAGATCACTGCCCCGATCATCTCCCTGTCTTACCATCTTTTCTGTCTCTTGCACTCTTAGGGGCCACAAGCTTGTAAAATGGAAGTTCATTATTCAATTTTGTCCCTGAATTATTCCTTTTCTGCACTCAACTTTTCATCTGTATTGTCCATAACAGAACCTGGAGAGAGACACTAGGCAGATTCCTAAAACGACCTTCTCAAATTTTATGGAGCTGTTTGCAGTTGTCAAGAACTGGACTCAGCAGCCCAAGACATTCCTTTGGGCACCTTATTTCTGTGGTGTCTGTGAGGAGTGTTAACCTCAAACCAGACCCCGAGTTTCACTGAAGTCAGCAGATCTTAATCTCTTCTTGAGTATTTAGCTTCTTAGGCCTTTTTGAAAGCCCCACTAATGTTTATTTTCATTTTCAAATTCCTCTTAAATGGAACAAAATGACTTTTGAAAATCAGTGCCCTGTCATCAGACCCTATGGACAGATACACTTCGCTCATCAGGCAAAATAAATTCAGTCATTTGATTCACCCCTTGAGATTCAGGTCTCCACATGTATTACACTCTGCTAATTTCCCTGCGATTTTTCACAGCTTGTATGAAGAGAGAAATAGAAACTTCATCCAGATCTGCTCTGATACTGTTTGAGTTCCTGATATGGATGCATGTCAGTAATAACAAAAATAGCTGATCTGCAACAGCCCACGCTATGTGACAGTTTGTACAATAATTTTTTACCCTCAAACTCCATCACTTCAGAATCCCTTCCTCTCCCATCTGTCCTAAACAAGCGGGAGAGGCTTTTAGCTAGAAAATGTACTTTTTTTAAGTACCTCTCTGGAGGAGAGCATAACATCTCTGCCTTAAGAAAAATGCTGTTAGCCCTTCCAGTGTGTCAGAATGGAAGCTGCTACTAATTATAACTAAGATCCTGTCAGTTATCTGAATTCACTGGCAATTCTCATAAGATCTTGAAGAAAGTGAGTAAACACATTAACAGCAATGTGCCAGCAGCAAGTCACCATAATTCCCTTCCCGGCTCTCTAAAAACCTACTGCAGGTTGCAACAGCTGCAGCTCTGTGCTGCAGCCCACGGAACACCTGGGGCCATTGCAGGTGGCCTGATCCAGGCTAGCAGCTGTCTCCAAACAGGCACATCCATAACAGGGGAGCAGTGCAATAGTTGGTGACCTTCTTGACGTATCTGGAGCATACTGCAGATTTGGACAACAGCGGGGAAAATCTGCCACTCAGGCTCCTTTATCTGAGGAGCTAAAGAGGGAAAACCCCCCTAAGTAAAACGGTGTGCATTAAAATGTGGCACCAGCCTCTCTATGTCTTTGGGTATAGTGGGTTATGCAATGCTCTTTTGTTGAAACCAAAAGGACAGAAATCTTTCTGTTGAGACACAAGGTATAGTCAGTGTTTCCACCAAGCCAAGTCTTCCCCAGGGACCATTCTTGCAAGTTTGCGCACACAGGATGTGTGTGTAAACCAGAAAGGACTGCTTCTCATGAAATAATAACTGTCTTCATTACCCAGGACCTTCTCATACCTCTCTGGAAGTGTAAATAGGCCTTCATGGGACTGAAGTAATAAAAGGAGTGAGTGTAAAACACACTCATCTGAAGGCTCCTGCATTGGCTAAGGGAACACAAAGTGGGCTGAGGGAAAACAAGAACCTGGTCCAATACTCAGCTGGAAGGCAGGTTAAGTACCCTTCTTCTTCAAAGCTTTTTATTATTATTCCTAAACAACAACAAGTACAGTAGCTGATTTCTTTTTTCCAAAATACACAGCAATGCCTATTTGGAGAGGGTTTGAAAGATGGGATTTTTCAGGCCAAACATGACTGTGGAACCACGCTCCTGGGTGACAGAGCACAGCAGCTCCCTTACCCTCTCTTGGGTTTGATACAATTCACATTACCGCACAGACAGCAAGAGAATTAGAGGAGAGTGGGAAGAGTAGCAAAGATTAACAGACATTGAAGAATGCAGTATATTTAGTAAAAGCTTAATGAGATAATCCCATGGTAACCGTCAGGCTTTGACTTTTGTGCACAGCTATCTGCAGAAATGCTACCGGCACGTGTGTGGTTTGCTGCTGACACTTTTTGTTAAAGAGGGAAAAATCTGTTTGGAGGTCTAGATTGTGCACAAGTTTGGCTAGCGGCGTGGTATATGCACGGTATGTGTATTCTGGTGTCAGAAGAATGGTTTCAAGGTATCTAGTAGTATGTACAGCAGCCATAGCATGGTATGGGCAGTTAAAATGGATAATTGTGAGTTTAAACTCCTTTTGCAACAAAAGGATTATTTTTTTTTTGACAACTTTTGTAGAATCAAAATTTAAATAAGCAACTTCAGAATCCTTCAACATTTTTTTACTGTATATACAGTATTTTATTTTTTCAAGTAGCAGGTATCATCTACTAGCAGGTACCAGGTCATTTAATAGCTGTCTGGGCCAAGACCCTAGAGTCTTTTCTCTATTTTTCTCACCTTGAACATCCTAACTTCACCTTAACTTCCATGCAGACTTGTATCAAGCTTTGGTCTTAACTGCTCCAAAGAGAATGGAAATCAACAGTGTTGCATAGGAGCAAATTACCAAATCATGCAATGACAGGCTCAGAACAAAGGTCTTCTTCCAATTTCCCTTGGATGTGACAGCTGACAGTGTCACTGTCCTTCCTACTGCAGTGGCTTCTGGGACGAGTGATCCAGGTTCAGATTAGCCTGAAATAAGTGTAACAGGATTTCAAACTAATAAAGACTTTAAAACCTTTTCTTATTAGCAACTCAGGCTTGGCACACACTGGCAATGACCAAGAAACACTATTTAGAGGTACCTTACAATGCTTCTCTTGAAACAGTAGTGTTACAGAAACATAATATCTTGTATTACTGTAATACAACTGTATTCTGTCACACTTTCACAAACATGAAATCTGCAGATGCCAGCCCTCACATTCCTGTGGATGAAGTCCAGTGGCACATATTAGGTGGGGAGCTGGAGTCTTACTTCAGAACCTGGGAGTTTGGGGGACTCAGTCACTGAGGAATTTGCTGTCTTTACACATCCATGATGGGTTTGCAGGTCTGAGTCACACCAGTGAGTCATGCTATCAGCCAGTAGTTAGGTGTCAGAGTCAGTACAATGCTCAGCTTCCAGGCCATCTCTGCCTCATCCTGCTGCTTGCTTCCTTGTGTGTGGCTGATATTTCTAGCCAACAGCTTGGTAGCCTTTGTTACCAGTTCTTGTTCGTTAGTAACAAAGTGCCCTAGATACAATCGGCATCTTTCAGGGACCTTTCACAACCTGAAGGGAAAATGTTTAATATTTATCAGGCCAGCCTAAAATAGCTTCTGAGATGGAAGAAAACTTTAACGTTAAAGAGGAGATATTTTACTCTAGAAAAGATGGGGGAAAAAAGTAGGGAATTATTTATTGGCTTTGAGAGTGAGTAAAAAGAAATTAAATGGCAGCGCACCTTAAAATTGCTTCATATGCTGACTGAGTCTTGTGCTGTGTTGTCCGATTTGCTCAGGTGGCAAAGCTGACATGACAGTTTCACACTCATCAGAATTAGGGCCTAATTCCTTAGACAGATCACCTCTCTTGGGTGTTGTCTTTCCAAATCAGACCATAAGCTGATGTAAAAAATCTGCTGCTGTATCTTCTTACTTTCAAAGAATCCCTTGGACTGGAAATGCATCACTCCTTCATCCCATCACTTGCAATTTTGGTACCTAATTGAAAATCATGATACTGGCTCTGAAGTTTCTTGTCAATGAAATGCTGTCTGTCACAAGGTCAGCCTCTGACATGTAAAGGGATTCCAGACACCAAATGAGAAAGAGCTATGGGCAACCTGCTCAGTGTCCCTGCTCAGTCATGGGCTGGAGGAGGCCATCTCCAGAGATGCCTTCCTACCTCAGCCATTCTGTGATTCAGGCAAATGTGGCTTCTTGCTGGGCAGCAGCAGGCATCCTAGTCAGCCAGTAAACAGAACATTTCATATAAGACAAATATGGCCCTTCTTAAAAACTCAGCACCTATATACTTCTGTGTTACATAAGTTTTAGCATACAAAATTAAAAAACATGCTGTACCAAAATCACTTCTTCTAGAAGACTTAAATCAGAACGCAGCTCAGTACATGCCTTGAATGCACAAATGGTGATGGGAAACAATTCAAGATCTAAGACAGTAAGGTGTCTGGAATAGACAGTACTCTAAATCCTGCCTGTGAGATTTGGAGGACCTTATGACAGTGTGTTGCTAGATCTTGAGGTCCTGTGTAGGTTGAATTCTCCTAGATGCTCTGAGGAGGTGGTTGGTGCTGTTCTACTTTCTTATGAAGGATATCAGAAGTTCATCAACAGCTAAATAAGGAAGGAAAGTACTAGAAAGGAGATGTGTGTATGGCAGAGGAAGATCCCTAAAGAGTGAAGGAGTTTTAGATCAGGTGGAGACAGAGGAGAGTATATTTCCTACCAAGAGAAACTCTGATCAGCTTTTACAAGATCAAACCATGAGTTAATTCCCTCATTGCTTACCCAGACACAACTTTCATTTGACTTGATGTGACAGTGAAGTTCACTCCTTCCATGGGGAACACAAGCCCAGGCATGGGGCACTGCATTTAGGAAGTTTGCAGTGTAGAGTAAATGTCTCATGTTACAAGTAAAGGCACCCTTGGAGCCTCGAAGCAAAAGCTCTGCATACATGTTTTCATAGGGAAGATGAAGCTCAAGGAAACCACAAAGTCTGAATCAGGGTTAGGATGCTGGGAATTAATATGGTTAAGCCATGGAGGGGAGGCACCTCAGCAGATGCTGTAAAAGTCCCCTGACTTTTAAGTTTGGATTTTCTCCCACATCCATATCAAGGTCTGTTCTGCACATTTTTATACACTGCCATTTTGTCAGCCAAAGAGTGTGTTGCTTGTTTTCTCCCAGAGGTAGATAGCTTCATGGGAAGCCCCTGCCAAATGTCACAGGGCTTGTGTGGTCACTGCCTGCCATACTCATACAACCAGCTCCAAAGCATCTGCGATTTCACCCCAGAGAGGAACCCCTCCTTTGACTCGCAAACACCCAGCCCAGGGTGCTCAGTTACCTCACTGGAATAGCACTGGCCCTCATAATCCATTTCAGGAAGGGATTTTGTATACTGGCACTTTTATCATGAGTATTATTTCTACTTTTTCCCCCTCTGTTCATTCACCTGTTTTATTTCACCGTGGAGAGAGGTTTCAGAAAGAAAAACATACTCTTGTCACAGGCGTTACAGCTCTGTGCTTTCTTCTTGCCTTTAGAGGTGAAATGTTTGACTCCAGAGGTGTGTTTTAGCAGCTTAATAAACAAAGAAGTAGCACTCTTGACCACCTTGAACAGAATCGAAATCTGCTTGCTCAGCTGTGTGTGCTTCAGCCAGCTCCAGGGACGGTGAGCAGTGTTGGTAGTTGGCTCTACCCTTGTTCATCTGTATGTGCCTGCATGTAAATGAAATGCTACTGCTTTGAAATTTTTCAAATATGCCCTGTGCTACATTGTGAAGTGAGGTCATTATTGCTGCTTTAGCTCATGAACATCACTTTTGTGTCACCCAGTCCAGAGACCATCAGTGCACTGTCTGTTGGAGCTACCTCAAACATATTTTTGTAATAGTAATCTAGCATCAGGTAAAGGATATCCTCTAGATCAGTTATCTGTTGCTCCTGGGCTCTCTAAAGTACATCATCTGTCAGTATAAGAGCCTCTATTTCTGTCTCTAGCGGTTTCCATAATGGGAGTATCTATTAACTGACTAATGCAGATAAACTCATTCAAATGTTTCAGATCTTGTTATACACATTTTATTGCCATATGAAAAAAAAATATATATACAAATCATCAGCATGTCCTAACCATGTCCTGTCTTTCACACACATTTGGCACTGGTGAAGTATGTTGATCTTCAGACTTCCATAATATCATTGTCAGATCCATAGATCTTTGCAGATGCCTCGAAGGACTTTTCTTCAGTGTCACTGCTTTCTTTCCATTAATTTTCCTGGTTAACTTTGTATTTTCACACTCTTGAGGTCCTGATAGCATGGGAGAACTTGTTTTTGGGCAAGTCATCCTGACCAATTCTTTTAAAAGATTCATCATACTAATGCTCTCTACTTTTCTTCAGAATTTCTGCTCCTTCTTTTGCAGACACCAGCTCATGTTGCTACAGGAATTTCTCTTCTGGGCTTGTATTTCACTTTGAAGTCATGCCTTTGTAGGTTTATGATCATGTGTGAAGTCGAGATGGTGCAGAAGCTTAAGATTTGTCAAGAATATCCCCTAAGGTTTGTTATCCATTTCAGCTATACTGCACAGTATGTGCTGACATCCAGTGACAGTGGTAAATTCTTTTCTATTTCAGTATAATTTTCCTGAGATAGTTCTACACTTTCAATTCTTATGTCCCCAAAATGTCTCCTGCAACATACTGCTTCATCCACTATTTACAGCTTATCTACCTTTTCAGCGTTGTCACCTGAATTTCTAGGAACATATCCTGGAACACAGTGACTTTGTTGCTGCCATTTATTGTGGTTTAAAAATTTTACAGCCTCTGTGTTCTCCAAGTTTTCATCAGATTTTCCCAATAAGATGTGCTTTTTATTTTGGGCTTCATAACAATGATCTATATTAATCTGTTAATCTGTAAACCATCTTGTTTATTATGGAGTCTCATTTTTCCATCAAGAAGTTGGAGATTTGAAAATACTTTATTGCTTTCACTTTGTTTGAACAGGTCCAAGGTTATTTTTTTCTAATGTCTGACCAAAGTAACTCACACAGCACCTATTTTTATTTTGCTGTGATTCACTTTTAGATGGCACTCCATCTTACGAGTAGTGCCATTAGGAGTTTTTCGAGTGTCTCTATATACTAGACTGTCAACAGCAAGAATTCCTATTCCATCCAATATTTCAGTGTACTCTTTCTGGACTTGTGCTGATGTTATATGAATATAGGAGAAGTTATATTCTGGAAGAGTTGTCTTCTAGACAGACGAGTGTACTTTAACTCCTTCTTCTGCTAGATTGTCCAATCTGACACGGTGTCCTAAAGCAGACTGTAATTGCTGAAGAGGGCCTTAAAGCGATGTCCTCTAGGCCAGGTAGACTGTAGCTGCACTGTAGAGAGGAAGAAAAGACAAGTGAGACACTTGCCCCAAGGATAAGGTCCTGTGTGATCACGTAATCCAGCAGAAAAAGGGAGAAGACTGGGTGCTGCATGGTAGCTCAGGCTCAGCAGAGACAGTCTCCTTAGTTTTCATACTTGATTTTGGTTGCAGCTACAGAAGGCCCATACTCACACTAGTGTTGGTAATCTCAGCTGCTGAGCTTTCCCCCATTTTCAGTTATGCTCAACCATACGCTGCTACTGTCCTGTCACACTGCATTTAGAAGTACCTGAATCCTCGGAGTCTGGGATGCATCATGTATTCTTTGAACACACCCAGAAAAGCTTCCTCAATCTTTTCTGCTGGAAGACAAGTTCACAAGCATTGCCATAGATTATAAAATTGTTATCATGCTTCCTGAAGCTAAGATAAATATTTTTAGGACTTGCTCTGTTGTCATAGCTATCACACAGGCATCGAGATTTGTCCAAATGCTAACATCTAAACTTGCATTTCTCCAGTATGCCTTTATGACATTATCAGCCTTGCTGATATAAAATGTATGAATGCTGTGGGTTTGGTTTGACAATCTGAGCTGTTCTACCTATTGTGGCAGGACAGTTCAGGTAACATAACCATGTGGCATATGTACATTTTCTCATACTGCATTGTAGAAAAAGTGAAAATGGCTGCACTGTTGCTAAACTTTCCATCCCTGCTATGCAAGGACCTAGACAGTATTTTTCTCTGCCCATGCTGTGCAGAAGCCTTGCTCTTATACACTTCATGAATATCCTTATCCAACAACACAGGCATAGTTTTCCTCCTCTATTGCCTTTTCCACCTTCCAGAAAAGGATGAGTTTGGGCTAGCAGATGTCCTGAAATCATAAACAAAGGGTCAGTGTCCACACACAGGGGAGCTTAGTCTCTTCCTTAGAGCAAATCCAACATAACCAAAGTGCATTAGAACTGCTGGGCACATGCCGTCTAATTAATCTGCACATGCACTGCAAATCTGGGCCACCAGTGCACACACAGCCATGGCACAACACATACACAATGTGTCAGATGTTTACATACATACACATTTATATGCCTCTTATCTGGGGACTTGTGATCAAAAAAATGTGAGGCTTGTAGCCAACAGCAAATTTATCTGGTCTTAGAACATCAACTGTTTGGCAAGAAGCCCTGCTTGGGGCATTTTCTTTTGAATAATGTGGTCTAGCAGACACTACATGCTTCCTCTTATTTACTGTGCTGGCCACATGCTTTCCTTCAACTGCTTTTCATACCTTGATGTTGCCTCAATTTTTTTTTTTTCCCATTTATACATCTGTTTCTGGCTACATGGCTCTCCATCACACATATACCATGAATGATTCTTTTGACCCAGGAGCTCCTGGCTCTTTTCCTGGCTTTGTTCACACTCACTGTGTCCTGCCCTGTCTGAAATCGCTCTGATTTTTCTATTAGAGATCTTTCATCTGACTACTGCAGCTGCCACTTTGTTCCTTCTATACATTTCCCATTTAAATTCATCCAATGCCCAAGAATCACTTCTTTTGCATCTCTCTTTGTCTCTCTCTCTAAAATTGTTCCATGAAGTCCCTTTGCATCACCTTCAGATTATTTCCTTTCTATTTCCTATAGAAAACATCACCTTGCCTGTATCTGAGAAACAACTGGTCTCTTTTCCCATGATTCAATTCTGCTTTTGTCTTGAACTCTGATTAGACTTTTCTCTCAGCAGCACCTTTCTGCTTTCTTCCATGCTAACCTTTAAGCTTTGTATGGACACGTTCAAACTTAGAATCAAGGCATTTATTTTCTTCTACCACATCCTAAAATACTTTTGTCCAAATCCTAAAGGTCTAGTCATGAATCACTAATTAGATTCTTCTTCTATTTTTAAAGGAAAGAATTCTCCTTGACAGTACTGCCTTTCATTTGTGCCAATTTTAGTGTCTGCATTCTTTCAAAATATTCCCGTAGTGAAGCAGTATGCTTTGAATTGATGGAATTCTGAAAAAATAAAAATGATCTACCTCTTCCAAAAGACTGCAGTTTAGTGAAATGAAGATGTAGTTTAACCAGGATTAGGTGAAGTTGGTTCTCTTTGAACAAGTCAAACTCTTGATCTCTTACAAATTTCAGTTCTTAAATTCAGTGGAAGAGCAGTTCAAACTTAATCTCAAAACCAGTTGTCCTCAGTAAACTTATCACAGCTACACTGATACTCTATCCCTAGTTCAAACAGTGATTAAGGAGCAGCTTTTTTATTCCAGAGAGACATATGAAACAAATTCCAAATTCTCTCAAAACAACTTATTTAGGAAACATGAAAGTGTGAGCTGAGCAGCTTGACTCTAGAGTATGCTGCTTGCTGTTAAGATGATTTAATGGCAGGCAAATAGCTCAGATTTCCCTGTAGCTGTAGTAATACAGTCTGTACAGCTGATTTCCAGGTTGTCAACTTTAATGAAGTTGAAAACATGCTGAAAATTCAGTAATGTTTTCTTTTCAGCTGTGCAAATGCTGTGGCAACAGATTACCAACGGATTGTAAGTACTTAACAAGACCATTATAAAAAGAAAATAATAATTGGGATGAGAGATGAAAAGAGAGAAAAACATGGAAATAAATTAAATCAATGAAAAAGAAATAATTTTCATTACTCTAAGATTTATAAGTACAATAGCATAAAAACTAGCCCATGATGTATTCCCCTTAGTGGTTTATGTACCCATTTTAAAGCTGTCTTTATGCTTTTTTTTCACTAGGAAATAAAAAAAAACAGAAAAATTAATTTCTTCTAATTGTAACTGTTAAATAGAATGACATACCAAACATTTCACTGAATTCATTGTGGATAAATGTTGTTATTATTCTGAGTTTCAGCATAGCCCATGTACTCTAATTTTATTACAATGGTGTGTGCTTTGGAGATTTAAAAGTCTGTCTTGAGGTCAAAAATAATCCTCATACAAGCACAAACCTCATCTCTGATTTGTAGTAGAAATTTAAAAGCAAAATTTAGTTAAATCTATTTCTGACTTCCTGGAGATATTTTCATCTCAGAAGGCTTAATAAAGAAGTTCAGTGCAGAACGCAAAATAAAAACAACATGTGCACAATAATATTTTGGAAATATCTGCAAAAATTGAGTGAATGTGTGTTTGTCTGTTTGTACATGTGTATGCATGTTGTGGGAGAAAGAGAGTTAATAAATAAAAGTATTGTAGATGACCTATCTATCAAGAGTACAATTCCTCTCTCACCTCGGTGATGCCTGAATTCCATTCCAGTATGCAGATCTTTTGAAAGGTTGGCAAAATGAAGAAACAGGAACAGAACATAGATGCAGTGTCTCTCTTCTAGCTCCTGGTATAATAAGTGCAGAAGATTTTGTCTGTAGGAAGGCTTAGCATGCCTATATCAGTTTCTCCACCCTTGCCTTCCTGGTCCCTTGATGATGTGACTGACCAGGAAGCAGGGACAAATAATTTCTCCCAGACCTTCCTAGAACACCTCTACCATCACTGATCTGGTATGAGGATAGACAACATTCTTGGAAGCATCTAAGTAGTTCTACAAAGATTATATGTCATCTTTGCCCCATGCAGAAGACATCCTTCATTCCAATAGGTAGGATAAAACAGCCTACAAAAAATCAGTTTTGCCTTTCCTGTTTAAGCTGCTCAAAATAGCTGCCACCCTGTGGATAAATAGTTTCTACAAGAACACAAAAAAAATTCAATGCAGCTGTCCAGACATATATGCATCACATTAGCAGGTTCAATCAAGTTCTACATCAACTGTATAATGGCAAGTCCAGCAGAAGCCTCCATTTATTTCTAGGCAGTTAGAGTGTAATAAATAATGAAGTAACTGGTTGTATATATTTCAAAATGTCCCAGATGTCTATCAAGGCCATCACAGTGGAATTCAAAACATAACCATTTAAAAAAAAAAGTAAATGTTGTAACAGAATGTGTTTTCTAGGATGAAAAGAATGGTCAACTTGGAACATAAAAGCAAGGAGAATACAATATAGAAGGCACTTGATTAATGGCGCTTATATAAACGTTAACAGAAGTTGCTATGTTGTATTTCTCATTTTCTGTTTTAAGAGTGCTAATCGTAAAGTATATTTACAGCAGAAAGCTAAATATTCTCCCTCCATCCAACCAAGCTAGCAAGCAAGCCACCATGCAAGGAGAGTTTAACATTCTGGCATGTTGCCATTTGCTATGAATCATACAGTCTTACTATCTGACACCCTGTAAACAACTATTTTAAAAATATCAGCAGTAAATACATTTAATTCCCAGAAGGCCCACTACAGTTACTTTGCTTAGTGACAAGGAGTTTGATTTGCAAATGAAACAGTTGGTGCTTATTTGTAAATCTATTTAGAAGGCAGGCCACCGTTTCAAGACTTGTTCATCAGTTTGATACCAGATTTATTTAACCACTTGGGATATTGTGGGAAGGAGAAGAGGGCTTTCTTGGGCTTTTCTGAATCGTCCATCTACATAGCAAGCACAGGTGAACGCGGGACATGCTGGCTCAGCGCCACCATACCACCAGCTTTTGGAGCGGCAGTTCCCATAACCTCTGCACTGGTGGCAGCAGCCCGTGGCCTGGAGCTCAGCACCGGCGAGGAACAGCTACAGTCTCCATCATGTGCAGCATTACCTCACAACATCACTAATCACCCACTCTCCCCTTTTCTCTTGACTAAAGAGAAGATATTTTGGGCATGAGTTCAGTGGCAAGTTCAAACTTAGGCTGTTGGGTTTACAGTGCAATGCCACATTTGCTGTGGCATTTGCATTTGTAAGTTGCAAAATAGCTGGAAGAAGAGTTTGCTCTTTCGGGAGTAATCTAAGAGCCTGCTTACAAATGCACCATTCAGATACTTTGAAATTAGTATCTCCTAATACTCTGTCCTGTCACACATTTTCAAGCAATGGCTCCCCTGCTATTTTATACAATATTATTCTGCAGTTTATAGAGCCTTTGTAGAACTCCATGTTTAAATGGCTTAGGCATACATCAGTTGGAAAGAGCCGCTATGTTATGTTGCAGCTCAGGTTAAGTAATACCAATAAGTCAGGTCTCTGACCAAACAGACCTCTGTCATGCTCCTTGACTCCGCATGAGTTCTGAATTTTCAGCACATTTTGCAGGCATTCATAAGCAGTGTCCATGCTACAAACTGAACAAAGGCTATGTAGTTGTGATCTACCAGTACTTCTGCTAATTTGTTTCACTCAGCTTCTGTCTGCCTGCAGAATCACCTGACACATATGCACAGCTCATTTTTGCAGTTTATGATCATCTGTAGCCTGCTTACCTCAAAAAAAAAAAAAAAAGGTCTGTGTTTAAGTGAAAACTTCTGAATTTGTTTGAAATAAACTGACCAGGGAGGAAGAGATCACAGTTCTATGCGAGGTGGGAGGCATTTCTAGATAGACAGTTGGGTAGTCTTAAAAAGAAATGGAGGGTGTGGCTAATATCACCCTTCAATTTGCCATCTGCAATGAAGACAGGCACTAAAACTAGGTTTCACCAGTGCTCAGAGAGCAACTTCTTGGGCCTCTGTGACACGAGACATTATGTGGTGCCCGACAGATACAGCTGGAGACATTGTGATACAAGACTGGTAAACAAATTATATTACATAAGAGGTTTTTATATTTCCAAAGTTTTATTTTGCTTATTTATTTCAGCAAAATGTCGTTAAGGATATTGTTTCCCAGTAATGATTTGACTCTTCACAGCAATAGCATGATAAGATGCCCATAGAAGTACAACAAACAACATGACTGTAACACTAAAATCAGTCACTTCATAAAATGCCTGTTTTGAACATTTTTTAAAAATTAGTGTATTGAAAAATCAGCTATTTTGTGAAATTATTTGTTTTACAATTGCACTTCCATATACAGAGCCTGAGCTTGTGAGATCCTCAGATCACCACAGTTTTGCTGTCTGCCATCACCCATGGTTCTCTTTCAGCTGTAGTGCTTATCACAGTCCTCTGTCCCAGTGAATGTGCTTTTTCAGTTGCATCCACCCACTTCCTCAGTGTCTTACTCTGAACAGTGTTTTGTTGTTCTCCTAGCCTGATCCAACCAAAGGAGAAAAAGAAGTAAAGAAACACACATGCTCCCCATGATCCTCTCCTTTATTTTTCTGAGGTTTGGGGTCAGGTCATTATTACTGTTTGCATTTTTTCCTTCGTCTTCCTGAGTGTTTCCAAGTATTCCCAGTACCTATGAATCTCAATAGTATGTATACTATCAATGTAATCCATTGCTGCATGGAAGATAAAAACTCCCCTGGTACTCCCACTTGCAGAGCAGATAAGTTCTTTTCCAGCCCCCATCTACAGTTCAGGCTGTGTAGTAATCTCATGTTTTAACTCTAGAGATCCTGTTCCAGTCACGACTTTCAGCCAAGAGATGATTATAACCTTTGCTCCCCACTTCAGATTATTCGCTAAATTGTTAAATTATATCATCCCTAGAATCACCACAAGCCTTTGGGTTTGAATGGAATACATCTATATTTACCATTACCCTTTGATTATGGCATTGCAGTCAGCTCTCAATCTGCATGACAAGTTTCCCTTTCCAACTCCATTTGAATTAATTTTGAGATTACAATTTTGTGCGACACCATAATTAAAAGCAGGAGTGCAATCCAAACATAGAGCATCTAGAACTTTTCCTTCACTCATGAATGTCAAGATTCTATTTTTAAAAGAAGTTAATGACTGTGGCAAAGTGTATTTCTTCAAAACTAAGGCTGCTTGTTGCTCATAACTCTTTTATACAAGAAGAGAGGAACCAGACCCATCAAACACTTCCAGATGCCTTTCTGATGTCCATCATTCATGATAGCACCAGAGCATCATCACTGTCAAAACATAAGGCAGGAATGGTCCCTATTACACGCTCTAGGTAGCAGCAGTTGGGACAAGGAAGAGTTATCTCTTAGCCCAGCACTGCATTTAGGCAGACCAAAATGCCTTGCCTTACTGAAATAGTAGCCAAAATAAAGAAATGTGAAACTTATATCTTCCATTGAACTCTTCCTTATTTGATTCTATATTCTTTTGCACATTGTGCCTGTGATCTGGCATGCAGTCAGGCTCCAACACTCAGATCAGACTGCTCTAGAGAGCAAAACATATGGGACACTAACATCAAAAAACATAACACCAGCAGCCACTCCTACTATTATCTGTTAATCTACTTTCGGGGGAAAAGTGAAATCAAATTTTCCTTAATTTTTTTTATATCTAAAACAGACTTGCATGGATAAAATAGCTTTGGATTGTTAACAGAGTACTGCATATGCAGTCTGCTGAGACAACAGCTGGCTCTGTTAATAGGCCCAGGCAAAACAGTCTAAACCGCACTCTGCACCTTGTGTATTGGACACAAATAGAAGGATCTGCTCCCATTGGTTTTATTGTAGCTTCTTTGGGGGTTTTTATATACTTTATCTTGATCCCATCAAAAAATCTTAATCCTGGTCCATAAGTGTTTTTTACAAGAGCTAAATGTACCTTATCAGTTCTCCCCTTGCTTTTCTCTAACAATCACACAGCTGCAAAGGGAATGAGACATGCAGTAGACGGATTAACTTCTTTGACCTGAGGAAAAAAAGCTGTAGAGTTACAGGTAGTATTGTAATACCTGTCTCTTCTCAAATACCATGTCTGCTCACCCTCCTGATCACATGAGATGGATTCAAATTACTCATGGAATCAGTAATTCATGGGATTCCCCCATTATCACCTTTTCCTTTTCACATCTCATTCTTCATAAGGTATTTTCCAGTATACACCATCAAAGTCAAGTGTAGCCTGTTGCTAGCCTAATGTGTTCTTTTCAGCTCAGACTAGTTCTAAGGAGCTTGATCTGAAATTATGGTTATAAAAAAATTAAGGCAAATCAAGATTGTGTCAGAGTTTTGGTAGAGAAAACTTGCATTGCAGACCATATTTAAAATCTTAATTAAAGAATCTTAATGCCTACCATTACTGAGGCTCTCTGACAGATCTACCAGCTTCTTGTTACATCATTCGTCCTTTACGGCTAAGAAAATTTTGAAGGAGTGGTAGAATCTGTGAAAATGTGATCTTAAGATACATAAAATACATAGTACTGAATACAGAAACAGTCTACTCACTGATCAAAAATGCCATAAACGGACGTGTTTCTTGCTAACTTCCTAGTGCCATCTACTGGTGAGAGAGTAGAAGCTGAAGGCATTTGTTGCAAAATGTACGTACGCAACGACCTTCAGCCAGACAGCACAGGAGGGGGGAACCGGCTGCAGAGCCTCCATGGTACTTCTGCTGAGGATGGGCTTTATGCCTGTTCCTGTTTCCAGACTCTGAAGAGCTCCCGGGAGCTGCAAGAGGCAGGAGTTGTCCTTGTGTTCACCGTGTGCCTCATTATCCATTCGACTCCTAGTAGCAGTTCTCCCTTACACACAATAGGAGTCAATAGGGAATGGAGGGATCAGTATTCCTCCAGGACCCCTTTAAGATGGCAGAAGGCTTTTCCCACTCCACGTTGGAAAAACCTGCAGGCATCTAGCTGTGCTTCAATTCTCACTAAGTGTTCCTGTAGCCAGGAAAGCAGTATTACAGGTATGAATCAGTTCCAGAAAATAGGAAACCTATTTAAACCTCTGCATGTGAGCTAACTATCAGTGGAATTCAAGGGTTCAGTACTTCTGCTGAAACATTCATTCAGGGAGTCAAGTAATCCATCCAGAAGTGTCCCACTAGCCTCCAGATGTTCTTCCAGAAGGGCATTAGCTTCTGCAGCTGGTGTGCCGTATTTGCCAAACCACTGAGAACATCTCAAGGTACATTAGATTCCTGTGCTCAGACAATTGAATCAAGGCACTAGACAACACCATCTATGGAGCTTTTTGGTTGACTTTTTTCCGCAAATGAAACACCTGTGTTTGTTCTGTTCAATGGCATCCTAAATGCCTCTGATAACAGTGGAGTCTAGACACCAAGCTCACATGTAGACATGGAATTTAGATGCTGAACCTGAGCTCATGTGTCCAAATACCATCCAGCCACTCAATACAATGCCACATGTTCAACACTTCTATTTAGTTTTCTCCTTGACACCTCAGTGTGATTGCTGCCCTGGCTCTGGTCAGAAACAATTAATACCTTCATGAAATTGTTAAGTTCCCATCTGAAAGGGGTTTTTTACCTATTAACAAGAAAGAAAAGTAAAAGTTTTTGAAAGATAAACATAAAGGCTGTGGGATTTCTGGTGTACATTTGTAAAACAATGTTAGGAACTATTGAATTCACAGCTCTTCCTTTCTGTCTCCATCATGTTGCAGCAGCAGTTTACTGTTGCTGGAGGTAATTATTGACATCAGATAGCTATAGACAGCTAATAAGTGGTGGTTTTGTCTAAGTGATCAAAGAACTGGTCCTGATTTTAAATTATAAATTCCAGAGCAAAGACATGGTTTTGCCATTATATAAGGCACCATTTAGGGACTCAAGACTTTCATAAGTGAAAGTTGTAAACTAGGAGTGAATGTGCATGACTCTGTTGCTTTAAGGTTTATGCTTTTGTGCAGTAAATTTTCTTTCTGAAGCAAAACTATTGCTCCCAGAGTTCTGCAGGCATTACAAATAAGTTAGACCTCTCAGGTAACCACAGGAGGACAAGAGGCAGCAGTCCAGGGCATGATCTGAGAGAGCAGTGCAAGTCTCCTGTGAGAGAAAAAGAGTGATAGACAATGAACTGGGAATGCGGTCTGAGAGACCAAGACAGATCAGAACAACAGCTTAACCTCCCCACTGCGGTACCTAGACCCATGTAGAGAATCAGCATGGAGGCAGAGGAAACAAGGTAAGGGCACAGAGTCAGCTAAAACTCTATATAAACTCAATACCCATACCAAGCATCCTCAGAGCAGGAACAGAGCAGCAGATGAGCTCTCCTCGTCCCTCAGTAACCAAAGTGATAAAAAAAAACCTGGTCAGATTGTGTTGCTGCCAAAACATGCTTTATCTGAACCTTTTCTCTCACATAGCTAGACCCTTCCTATTAATTGAAAACCGTAATCTATTCATGGCTAACTTATTACTGCACAATCTGATTGTGTGCAGTGATTAAATACAACTGATACTTCTTTTCTGAGCTTTTTACTCTGCTTCTGTCTTTGAATCACATCAGAGACTCTCAGCAGGTATGAGAGTCCCATTTAGCTAGACATCCCACCTGGGACCATGCATAACAGAACTCTGTCTCAGAAGCATAGTGATGTGCTGCACACAACATTATATATTTCCAGACCGGGGCAAAATGAGCAGTCACCAAAGCAGAATTAGTCTGGTAAATGAGGCTTTCATTCCAGGAAAATAAGAGAAAGTGATTCCTCATATCTCTGTTTCCATATAATAGCTACTTCTGTATAATGATCAGAGTAGGCTAAAATATTGTTAGTGATTCAGAAGAACAAAGTAATAAAAGGGTTTGAGTAGCTTGGAGGGAAGAGAATGCACTGAACTTTAAAAGATACTTAATGCATTCATAAATAAGCTAAAATAATATGTAGAGTCACATAGACCCTCATAAGGAGCACTAAGAAGAAGAGAGTAATGACTTAGAAGAAAGTAAAAACTTACAAGGATAGAAATACATATTTGATCTACCCCCTCCCTCTCAAATCTCATAAATATCAGGAGGGTGCCCCAAAATTTTACCCTCCACAAAACCCCTGCAGTACTTATTTGGCAAATGAAATAGTCTTTAAGATGTTTCTTATGCTACATTTCATTGCTATGCACTTTTTTTGTACATGAAGATTTCTAATGAATGCCATTATATCCATTACGTAATATACAGAAATATTGATTTCTTTATATACAAGAATTACTAGTTAAATTGTTCAGAAACATTTGAATGATACTACAGCTTTTGGGTTTACAATAGCTTTTTTCCCAACCAGTGATATTTAAAAGCAGTAATTGAACAACTCCAGCCACCGAGGATCCCATGCCTTTGGTAAAACTAAAATTTGTCCCCTATCTATTTTGTCTTCAGTTACAGCATAGAAAAGGAGAAGAAAACATTGGAGAAGGAGGGGAAGGAAAACCAGAAGAAATATAATAGGGATTGATGTTGACAGAGGAATCCCTGAGTTCCTGTCTCTCCTCCGAGCCCTCTCTATTCATGTCACTCATGCCTGTATGTTACACAGTACAAAGTCAGTAAGCAGCCCCTGGAGCCAAGAAGGGAAACCATAGGTTATCCCAACTATTCAGCCACAACTGTGCTCTCTTTGTCTTCTGATTCTTGTGAAGCTCTTTTTATTTTATGGGAACCAAAGTAACTTCAATAGGAGGTATTTAGGTTATTATCACTGGTATGCCTCCGCTCCACAACTTGGGACAGATGTCGATGGATAAGATGAAAAATAAAAAACTCCATTCCGGAAAACTCAGGAGTTCATGTCTGGTTTTTGCTTTAAAACTGTTGGTTTATATCACATTCTCCAAAACATTTTTGATTCTGAATACTAACCAGAGCATCTCCAAGCTGCAGCTGGAATTCTCAGGGTGCATGGTATAGAAGATGGCTGAGGTTTGGGAGGAAGCAGCAGGAGGATCACCTGTCTGGGAGCCTTTTGGCTGGCAGTCTGGACAGCTACCCAGCAAAACTGAGTTTGGGGACACCTTTGCTGCAGCTATGGACAGCAGAAGTATTGTTGCAGCAAGAGCTTCCAATTAGGATCAAATGAGCTTTCTCATTTGATTTGTCTTCATCAGCATTTAGGGCAATTCATGGGTCAGCAGCAGTGATAAACCAGTTACCACAACTTTTTCATGACCTCTACCTTGGTCCTTCCTTAAACTGACGTGTCTCTTTGCAGCTTTCATATAGATCCACATGTACTAACACTGGAGTAGTTGCTAGGGTGTCCTACACCCTGGCTTGACATAGGTCAAGACCGCCTTCATTGAAACCATGACAGTCTCTTCTTTGCAGCCACATGTGATGCTGCAGTCTCAGCAGAATGACACTTCTCTAGTCCAGCTACAGAAAACAAGAAGGGAAATCATGGCATCAGGGGCAGCCTTAGGGTAGTTGTGCTGGTTCTAGCAGGAGTTAATTTTCCTCATAGTAGCTACTATGGGAGTGTGGTTTAGATTTGTGTTGGAAACAGTGTTAATAACACAGGATGTTCTAGTTATTGTTGAACCATATTTACACATAGTCAAGGCCTTTTCTGCTTCTCACCCCATCCTACCAGTGAGGAGGATGGGAAGGCATGGGAGACTGGGAGGAGACATAACCAGGACAGCTGGCCCCAACCAACCACAGGGTTACACCAAATCATATGGCATCATGTTCATGGGGAAGGTTGGCTGGGGGGGCGAATTCTTGGGGACTGGCTGGACATTGGGTGGTTGGTGGTAAGAAATTGTTTTTGTTTGCAACACTTGTCTTTCTTGATTTTTATTTTTCTCTGTTATTTTCTTTTTCATTGCTGTTGTTATTATTATTATCATTACTACGCCATTACTAAACTCCTGTTAACTCACGAATTTTCTCCCTTTTATCTTTTTCTCTTCCCCTTAATCTACTAGAAGCTGGGGAGGGGAGTGAGTGAGAGGCTTTGTGGTGTTAGTTGCCAGCTGTCCTTTTTTGGTGCCCAACATAAGGCTCAAAGAGTTTGAGATAATAGCAGATTGACCAGAGTGTATTAGGAAGGATTTATATATATTAACAGTTGCAGGTCATGATGTTGATTCATATGTTCTCAATATTAGTTTATCAAATCTGTGCTATGGGGTTTTTTTTGCTGCAAATATTTAAGATTTGTCTTGGCTTTTTCAGTTTGCTGTGCTCTGTAGTGATTAGTATGTTTTCCCTGGGAGATTTTTTATTAAAACATTGACCTTGAGTTTAGTCTGGTATACGAGGCCTGTACTGAAGCTATTACTGTACTTTGGATACCATCTCGTGGAGACAATTAACAGTTATACTTCTTCCTCTGAGAAGCCTTTGGGGAGGAAATATAAAGTGGCACCTTCCTTACCTTCTTCTGCGATGTTTTCTCCCTCATTACAACAAATTGTCAGTCTTGAACATCCTTGGGTAATTAAAATAATTCTATTGGTATTTCTTGGAAATATTGCTTTGGTTTTGTCGAAGGTTAATGAGCAATTTAGTATGACTCAGGTTCCATGAGAGTATGATCATGGGTTGCATAGCATGTGGGAGAATATGGGCAGGTATAAAGAGAACTTTTCCCCTCCAATGGTCTGGAATTTCACTCCCAAACCACTATAGGATACTGATGAAGTGATAGAATTTTGAAAAACAAACACTGTTTAATTCCATAAACTCATGACTTACCACACCATGCTGGGCCCTGGCCAGGATCTGCCAAACACTGCTTGATATTATGCAACACTCTTTGGGAGAAGAAAGGGAAAACAAACAAACAAGCAAGCATTTTGGCTAAATCAGACACTATATCAGTCACCTCTATAACTGAAAAGAAACAATGGAAGTAGAAGTCATCTCTATTAAGGGATGAAGAAGCTTCTCCAAGAGATTTGGAGAAAGAATCAGAAGAGGTAGCCTGTTCTGCAGCAGAGCACACAGAAGAACAGGAAGAGAAATAGATTGAAATCATAAATCACAGAATCACAGAACATGCCAAGTTGGAAGGGACCCATAAGGATCATCAAGTCCAACTCCTGGCCCTACATAGGACCATCGCCAAGAGTCACATCATGTGCCTCAGAGTATCATCCCAACAATTCTTGAACTCTGTCAGGCTTGGTGCTATGACCTCTTCCCTGGGGAGCCTGTTCCAGTGCTCAACCACCCTCTGGGTGATGAACCTTTTTCTAATATCCAACCTAATCCTCCCCTGACACAACTTCAACGCATTCCCTCAGGTCCTGGGACAAAAAACACCCAGTCCCTCCCTATCCCTAAGTGAGCTGTGAGATATACAAAAAGATTTTATCCATCAAACAGGTGAGTTAATTCTCAGTTTGTTACTCTGATGCTGTTACTCTGGGGCCATGAGTCAGGAATTTGAGAGTAAGAAAGTCCAGCAGCTGGGATCTCTCGCTAAGGATAAGGCCGTTGATAAAGGGATTCAAAAAAAGGCAAGAGTCTTTGGTGGCAACTCCTGTAAACTGTGAAGGACAGGTATCCGTTCAAGGAAGATCTTGTGGATTCCCGAAGTAAATGGACCAACGTTGAGGGAGGTGACCAGTGTCTGAGGGAATTAGCTGTGTTGGAGGTGAACTATAGCAAAGTGAATAACAACCAGGCATTGAAAGAAACAGATGGAACCCAGTGCATGAGGTCCGTGCAGCAAAAGTTTGTATGAAATGCAGCAACATCATATACTCATACCCTGGAGATAGATAATGAGCTGGGCAGACATGGAGGCAGTAACAGGCCAGACAACTCCAAGAATACAAATATAACCTTGCTTCCTCCAAGTGGGCCCTTGTCTCAGCTCTGGACCGATGAAATGCCTGACCAAGCCAAGTGGGGTAGGTCTTCCTCACACACTCCAACCAAAGCCTCAGCTGTTAGGAGTCAGTAGAGTGTTTAGTTGCCAGCTGGGGTTAAACCATGACAGTTTAAGCTGTATATTGCAAGGAAAAGCCATATTTAGGAGTGTAGCAGAGCCCTTCTATTTTAATCCGTGGTACAGTCAGAACCCCAATTCCTGAACGACAAATGTTGAAACTCTTAATCTGGAATAGTGCTTCCACCACTAATGGTGAAGATAAATGCTTCTGATTCCTTTTGATCCCATGTGTAGCAGGGAGATTGCCAAAATTGAAACCAGTTCACCATTGAAAGCTCAACAAAACAACATTTATTACAAACAAGTAACCAACAAAACGAGAAACCAAGAGACAGAAAAGAGAAGAGAAACAAGCCCCCAAGACAACCCCCCACTCACTCAGGTGTTACTTACGAGGTTGTCTTGCCGACTCCAGAATGACTAGAATTCCCCACAGCAGAAGCTGCATCCTTGGAGCATCAGCAGGCTCACATGATAGTGAGCATCCCCACAAAGGCAATGTTGGCCTCCATATGAAACTTGAGTTCACTCCCAGTAAGAGCTATCTGCTTTTTATACCATTAACCAGTAACATCTACCTGGGCAGGTGTGGCCAGCACCGCCCAGCTAGAGGCCTTTGGTCCCTCCCCCTGTTATGTAAGTGCATACATTGGAATTTCCCTGCTCCTGTGTGCTACACCTCGGGGGTTCTTTTCTAAATGACTCTGGGGGCTCACTTCATCATCCTCCCCTTTACTTTCTCCTTCAAATGTCCTTGGAGGGCCATTGGCCAATAGCCAGTCACCAATTAATTTCAGTTTATACAAGATGCTTTCTTCAAGGACGAAGTTCTCCTTTACCAGTGCTTGTTTTCTCATAACTTGGCAGGAAAACAACAGACTCTCACAGGTGGCTGGGCCAAATACAGACCAAAAGTAGCAGCATCTAATTAAGCATGAATACACCATCACAGTGACTATTCTCCAAAGTTGGCTTCTTTTTATACAGCTGTTTTCTACAGACAGTGTTTTGCACATGGGTAATTTAGAAAGGCAAGATTATTTGAATTGCAAAATGGATAGCATGATGTCTAAGATATAATCTTGGTTTAGGCTAGAATAGATATACATAACAAAGCATGATATTCTGCAGAAAATGGGCAGTTAAGACATGCCAGTCTGCTTGATCAATAGATACAAAATGCACTCTCTTTACCAACAGGGGCGTATACAGGTGAAGCCAGGAAAGCAGAGTTGGTAGTACTGTTGTAGCTAGATGTACCCAAATCATCTGGTCAGAGAGAGCTTATTTCAGTTGATTAAAGTAGTAAGAAAAATTCCTTTTTTTTTTCCCCCAGTGAAAACCTTTTTTATACATAAAAAAACCCTCTCAGGTGAAAATATATTTATTGATATTAAAAATGTCTTTGTAACTATTGAGACAATATAATGATGCTAAGGGCTCAAGTGAAGACAGGTCTCAACCTGCTATCTTTGTTAATTTGTATGAAAAATTCCTGAAAGTTGGTCAAATTATAAGACCATCATCATAAGCCCACAAGCACAGCAAAGACTGTTTTTACCTAAATAATTTGAATATTCCACCTGCAGCAGTTATGTTACATCTTCTTGTGCCTCTTCCCTACTTACCAGATTTGATATGCCATGTCCTCAGAGCGGAAAACCTTTTTTCCATTTTTGGCTAAGGTGACTGTATTATATTTTCTCTGCAGTTTCTCTGCAGCCCTTATGCCAGAGTTTTGTAATAGGTAAGAAAATAAGACATTATTTCACCTCCATTTTCCATATTTGTTCTTCTCTTTTGTTTCCTCAGAGTTCAGTATGAGGGACAGTGTTGTGAAGGGTAATGGTATCTTCTGCAGAACAGTGTGCAGTGAATGAAGTTTTGGATATAGGAAGGGACAGGGTGGTCTCATGGTAAAGGGACCTGAACATTACCCTAAGTGTGTCAGTTTTAAAGTTGGGAAATGGATTCTGTATCACTCTATATCACAGAATTTATGTGGTCATGACCAGATCATTTCAGTCCAGTTGCACTGATGGGCACTCACTGTGCCCAATACTTTTCTCATTAGCTGTCACTAAACAACCAGGGCCAGGCTTGCAGAAACAGCAGATGCTAACCTTCTGCTTCCAACCATACCTCGTCTCATCCAATGGTACTTCATCTCTCACTCTCTTTTTTGATCCTTCTATCAACAAGCTGGGTCTTTTCTGTGGGAATTCTGGGTTTAACTTTGTTATAAGGAGTGCATATAACAATAGGTTAGAAGTCTATCAGTCTGGCTGGAGTCTTATTTTGGGCTCAGTACTACTGAACAGTGCGAAGCAATGCTGATGCTACCAAACTAAGAGTTAAGGTAGTGCTGTAGTAGTAGCATATAGTGTTACTTCTAACGGTTGTTTGCAAGCTGGGACAGTTCCAGATCTGAGAAGACACATGGGAACAGCTCTCTTGTACGTATCTGTATGTTACACACACAGACACATCTCATAAAAACAATGGGATAATCAGTAATGTATTAAATTGGGATGAATTTGGCACGTAAAAGAAGTTTCAGCCAGGGAACAAAAGGCTCCACTGGTTATTGGCTGGCCAGGAGTTTGCCATGGTTGTGCTGCCTATTGCGCTGCCTGGGTGAAGGAAACCACAGTGACCATATGTGGCAGACAGGACAGACTGCCCGGCAGAGGTGGCCTTAGAGGGAGAGCCATCAGTACTGTAAATGCAACTATAAAATTAGCTTCAGCTTTTACCTAAGAAATTATAGCTTCCTGATTAAATCCCTGGTTTAATCTCTAGTTCTACTAGGCAAGTTCTGATTGACCTTGGAGTGATACTGAGAAATGAAATCCTGCTCTCAACTAGTTTAATCCTACCCAAGCCTAGACATTCAGCAGACTTCTAAAGGTATTTAAAAGCCTCAGGGTGAAGGCTGGAATTTGGTAAACAGACAAATAAGCATGAGCAGTTTCTAATAAACTCCTTTGAAAATTAAATACTTAGCCTGCTCATGTGTTTCTGAATGACCCAGCAGGTGCTGATCTGTATCTTCATAAGTTTTTTAATAAATGTAGCTGCTTCTGCCTCCTTTTTAGCTGCTCTCTTTAATAGTGCTCCCCTAACACACTGAAGTGCAATGGCTATAAATTCACTACTAGCTGTGAACTGTTCAAACCTGGTAGGAAACTTTTTAGTCCCTAAATAAATATGCAAGGGACAGATGTTATAGAGCTGACCAAATTACTGAATTTCTTGCACTGATGATAAATGCACAGGAGAGGGGGCTGTAGGACCAGATTGGTTTTCACTAAAGTAGCCTTGCAAAGCTGAACACGGGACGATGGCTAAAGGATGATAGGAATAATGAGAAAATAGCTTGAACTTAATGTCAGCCATTTTTTAAAACGTTTCTAAATAGTTTTGTGTTATAGGTAGCCCTCTAGTGCTCCAACATCAATGAATCCTCCTGATCTTACCTGTATGTTCCAATTGCAGTAATATATCTTACAGAGATTCTTGAGTTCTTTGTGTGACATAAACACCTTCTAGGATTATGAGATCAGCGTGGCATAAGTGTTAGTGCATGCAGAAGGGGAAGCCAAGTGGAAAACAGGCTCCTGGAACTGCTGAGATAGGTCAGCTTGAAAGATGGGAATTGGAGAGCAATCAGGATAATTTTACATTTGTCCAGTAGAGGCATGGAGTTTAGAGATAAAAAAGAAAAATAAATTTTCTGCCTTATTATGTCTGTTCTTGGCACTTTATGGTGTGCACAAGGTCTAATACAGGTTGCTTCTCTTCACACTTTTTAAAAATTCATTTGCAAATAGTGTGGCAGTAATGATTGCATCTCCCAGAAGTTATCACTTTTGTAAAATCATCCCCCATCTGATTACAGTGGCTCAAACATTACACCATGAGATAACTTTCTGAAAGATATCCTAAAAACTGAACCAAAAAGATAATTTCAGCAGATTTAAAAATGGCAATCCACTATTAAGGCTTCCTCGAGTATAAAACAAAGTTCCCAACAACATTTAACAGGAGTACTTATCATGTCTTTACAAATAATCTGAGCTATTGTCCAAAACTGTAACATATGTGCTGATGTTTTGTTTCCCACATACAGGGTACTTCATCTAGTTCAGATATGGTTAGTTTTCTTAAGCTGAGCTTTGGGAGCCTATGTCTTCTGCAGTGCCCAGCTTAGAGACTCTAATGCAGCTATGGCATTACATTTCAGGTGTCTCTGATGCCATTATCAGAGTTAAACCACATATTATATATCTCTTTTGCTATTATTTCTGGTGTGCTTGGAAAAACAGACACTGTCCTTTAAATCAGAAAGGACAGAAACACATGTCTTTTTCCATAGAAAACTGACCCCATGGAATAGTATTTTTTGAATGTTTTATCCCTTTATCTTATATGGTAATGAAAAACTGGTTCTTTAGATTGAAGCTTTTGGCCAACAAGTAATTCATGCAAGTGTTTTAGATTTTTTTTTTCTACCTCAGAGTGAATACTTAAATTTTTTGCCTTTTTTCTTAGAAAACAGTCTTGACTCATGGTTGCTTTTTAGCTGACCATTATAGTTTTCAGCCTCTGCATACTTATAACTCACAATGCATAATTATGAGACTGTATGAATGATGGATATTTAGTATCAGTGAAATTCTATGCATAGAAAGATAATCCTGGACCTGCTGTAGAGACCCATAGAAGTGAAGAAAATTGGGTTCCTCCTACCCCATCCGTAAATATGAACTTAGATGAGAGGGGATGACTTGCCTTCCCAGTGCAAGGTACTTTCTCCATTGCTTGAAAGAACGTCAGGACCAGACCAGATGCCTCACTTTTAGGTGACCAATGTTAGATAAAATGAAACTCCTGATAAGGGCTAAATCAAACCTTGTTGGAGTTGAAAAATTTCCTACATATTTTTTAGGTAACCTATGTAAATTTTGGCTCTTATTTTCTTCCCAAGCCCTGTTATGAGATCAGATAAACTATGTCCGTGAAGGCTTGACTAAAGCAGATTATACAATGGGAGGAGGAACTATAGCCTGTTTTTACAAAGTAGGTGATTTATTAGATAGCTCACTCAAGATGTGGGAGATCCATATCAAAGCATTCAGTAGGAAACAGAAAAGCAGCAGCCACAATGACTATGAGTACAGATCTGTTTTGCTGCAGTGTCAGTGAGGCAAAGTGATCATGGAGCATGATTGAGACAATCGAGCACATCACAGTACAGTCAAGGATACATATCTTTTATCAGTATTTGGCCTTGGACGTAACTGAGGACTTTGGTGCTATCATAAGCTGTGACTTGTCTTTCTACAGCAGGGTACATAAATCCCTTAATTCCTCCCTATCTGCATTCCGTAGTTTGCAAAGTGGTTTTGCAAATGTGGCACCTTCCTGGCTACACTTTTACCACTTGAAAGAGCAAGCTTCAAACGACAGAAGACAGGAAAGGTTTGTCTCTTGACCACCTTTCATACCATCGCCCCACCTCCCAAGACAGCCAGCAATGCAGACTGCTCATCCCAAGGGGCTCCTAAAGGTACATGCTAGCTGCCCTGAGCCCAAGATGGCCAGGTCTCTGTCTGAAAGAAAGCCTTCATAATCTATGACTGAATATACCAACACTTTTTACTGGCAGTTTCTCATCTTGGGTTCCCTAGTCTTTACCTTAATTAAGTCCCTGTCATAAAGCTCCAGTGTAAACTGTGCACAGAAGATGTTTACAGAAAAATTTAAATAGTCTAGCAGGATCCAAAAATGGTGCTGAAATCCCTTGCACACAATCTACTGGCACCTCATCTGTGAGATCCCTAACAGACACCAACAAGTTAAGTAAGGCATGAGCTCCTGTTTAGACCAGCTGGTAGTGCTATAGAAAACAAGCAAGCACAGAAGCCCATCTTCCCATCTCAAAGAAAAGCTCCTGATTCAGTGTAAAGAAAGGCCTGTGTGTCCCAGACAGAGGCATCTGTCCAAGTCCAGGGGAAGGGTTGTTTACCCACTGCCATGGCGCCTGTGCACCAGCACTGCCCAATGGCTTTTGCTGATGTGTCAGTCAGCCTAACAAAAGCTATTATTTCTTCTTCAAAAATTGTTGCATCTATATCCTTAGACTATCACAGTTACATCAGTGTTTCCATTTGTATAAAATAAAACCTTGAATCATCCCACCAACAGGGAGCAATTTATTCTCTGTCTTGGTCATCTTTTGTCACTCAGTGATAGTAACCCTGTCCCTTGCCTGTGTCTGCACCCAATGGATGCTAAGGGAGCATCATGGGATATTAAAAGTTTCCTTTTGGAATCACCTGAGCTTGCTTTCCTCCCTCCTCCAAAGAGCAGCTGCTGAAAATTTTCAAGGTCTGTTTAACCCTCAGCATTTTCACGCAATTCTTGCATTAAGGAGAGGAGGATAGTCAGAGGAAGACAGAAAGGAACAGTAAGCACTATGCTACCCATGCTCCTGGTTTGTTTTGTATAATGCATGCTCTGTAAGAGTCCATCTAGCCCATTGTGCTATTCCCAAAAGTATCTATAAAAGATTGCTCAGGGAAGAGTAATGCATACCTCTAATGTTCTTCCAGACATCAATTATTTCCTGCTTGGGAACTTCCAGGGCTAGATATAGCTTCTTTGCATTTAGTACATACTCTATCAACTTGTTACAGATCCCATTTTAATATCTACCTCCTTTGGTTGAGAAGTTAGATTCCTGTATCACAGTGGTAAGGTCACCTCCTTACTTTACACATAAATACACTGAATTTCATCTGACTTTTTGCTGACAGCTCATTCAGTCTTGTGAATTACTCCTGCAACCCACAATTAGTCTTACTACCTAAAGCAAATTAGGGTCATTGTCAATCTTTCTTTGACATTGTCTGAAATTGGTTTGTCTATGAGTATGCTGAACAGAACATATCTCTGGATGGATCTGAATTACATTAGTAAAGTCTCTTTGACTTCAAGGCCTGACTGTTTCTTCCGATTCTGTTTTGTATTCCCAAACAAGGCTTTTATCTTTTCCCTTCTATGGTAGCTACATAGTTATGTGGCTTCTGAGGTGGTCTGTACACCCTCTGGGCTTAAGGAGCCACAGAAGCCCAAGTTTGCTCAAGGATCCACAAAGCAGCACAGCCTGGCCAGGCTGGGTCTGCGCCCAGCACTAAAACTGCTCACACACATGCTGAGCTGCTGACCCTCTTCCTACACTCTGGGTAACAGCAGAGTCCCGGTTCCCTGCCACATGCAGCTGCAGAACAGCTGTGCAGAGATGTCCTGCTTATCAGGCTGAGCCAACACACTCTCCTCACCAGGGATGGGCTAAGGCCAGAGTTAAAAGGTGCCTTTCCCACACTATCCCAGCAGAGACCTGCCTGTTGTTGCAATGGCTGGACTTTCCTCCGCCTTCATGCCTCACATGTACAGCATCTCCCCTTTGTTCTCCATCCTAAGCTCTTCTCTCTTACTAGTGACTATCAGCTGACAAAATCTCCCAGGCAGCCAATTTCTGCAGAGCTGGAAAAGTTCCAGACAATAACCTCGTACCTCACTGGCTGACATCCCACAAGTGTGTATCTGACTCTAATTTTATTCCCAGGCAGCTCCTTGTTTTCCTTTCCTTCCCACCTCCAGTCAGAAAGAAAATGAAAGTCATTGGAGCTTATTCTAGGCCAGCTGGCCACTGTAAACAGACGCCAGCCCTGCTCATAGCCCAGATGCATGGATACTTACGAGGCTAACATCCTCGTTTTTTATCTGGATGGAAAATACTGTGTTGTATCTACCACACTGCCCAACTCTACTGCAACCAGTGGTAAGTGCCATCTACTATGAAATTCTCTGTCCTCATCCTTACTACCCTCCTCTTCCTCCACTGGTCTTTGGCTTGGATCCCAGTCATAGTAAAGTACTCTTCTTCTGAGCACAACCATTACACTGGCATTCCTGGGAGAAGGGAGTCCTCTTCTGGAGAGCAAGGACATATAGAAGATATAGAGAGAATATACAGGTTGCACAGGAGCAGGTTTTGGCCCAGTAGAATCATAGAATCATAGAATATGCTGAGTAGTAAAGGACTCATGAGGATCATCAAATCCAACTCCTGGCCCTGCACAGGACGCCCCAAGAATCACACTATCTGCCTGAGAGCATTGTCCAAATGCTTCTTGAACTCAGACAGGCTTGGTGCTGTGACCACTTCCCTGGGGAGCCTGTTCCAGTGCTCAGCCACCCTTTAGGTGAAAAACTTTTTCCTAATATCCAAACTAAACCTCTCCTGACACAGCTTCAAGCCATTTCCTCAGGTCTTGTCACTGGTCATGAGAGTGAAGAAATCAGTGCCTGTCCCTTTGCTTCCCCTCATGGGGTTGTTGAAGCCTGCAACAGGGTCTCTGCTCGGTCTCCTCTTCTCTAGGCTGAATAAACCAAGTGACCTCAGCCCCTCATGATAAGGCTTCCCCTCCAGACCCTTCATCATCCTTGTGGTCTTCCTTTGGATGCTAGTAGCTTAATGTCTTTTTTATATTGCAGTGCCCCAAACTGCACACAATATTCAATGTGAGGCTGCACCAGTGCAGAGCAGAGCGGGACAATACCTTCCCTTGACCGGCTGGCGATGCTTTGCCTGATGCCCCACAGGACACGGTTGGCCCTCCTGGCTGCCAGGGCACTGCTGACTCATATTCAACTTGCCATTGATCAGGACTCCCAGGACCCTTTCCACAGTGCTGCTCTCCAGCTTCTGGTTCCTCAGTCTACACACACAATCAGGATTTTCCTGTCCCATGTGAAGAATTCGTTGCTTGTTCTTGTTGAACTTCATGTGGTTGGTGACTGCCCAGTCCTCTAATTTGTCCAGGTCTCTTGGCAGGGCCTCCCTGCCCTCGAGGGAGTTGACAGCTCCTCCCAATTTAGTGTCATCAGCAAACTTACTTAGTTTTTCTATTTTGATTCCATACACACTGCTGAAACAGAGAGCAAAACCCTTGCCTTGGCATCCCTCTAAACGTTTTGTGTAGCTGAGGGCTTAAAGCTCCTCCTGGACCAGAATAGAAGATGAGCTGGGTTGAGGAGGTCCTTAAGGAGGGGTGACAGTTGCTGGTTTTCCTAGGGGACCCTGTGATGCTGCTGGAGGCAACTGAAGGGGGCTGGATGCCAGGACAGAGCTCACCCACACTTCCTGGGGTCTAGCTGTGTGGGTTGGAGCAGAGGATCACACTGTCTCTGCAGCTGAAGAGGGCCTTTCTTCAGGGGGCCAAATCTAGGAACAGTGCTAAACCCAAGGCCTGCTATATTTTCCTGTGAAATGACCTGTTTCAGTCTATTGTAGAGTTGCTCAGCAACTCTTTTGTCAAAAGCAGCTGGTGTGACTTCTGCACTGCCTTGGGGCACAGAGCCTGCAGGGAAGCTCCTCTCTGCAGCATCGAGGACATCTTCTTCACCTCAGCCTCTGTGGGAGAAAAGAACAAATTTATTTTGGGAACTGAGTAACAACAACAGGGAGTGAGTGGCTATGTAGTGCTTAGCTGCCAGCTGAGGTTAAACCACAACAGTCCCTTGTCAGAAATAGTGCACAGCATTTGTCTCCTGACTGGCTTCTTGAGGAGAGGACTCATGCTCAGAGTCCCAGACATCCCACACTTGCCCTGCCCGTGAACCCAAGGGAGGTGTTCACAGCCATGTTCAACTCTGGTCAGCTCTGGCTAGTCCAGGACTCAGTATAGTTTTAAGAATGATACCAGGTGTGGTCCCCTGGGAAATAAAAAAGGGACACCACAGTTCTCTGGTCCTTGGGCTTTGATGGGGATGGCTAGGTGTGCAAAGTGAGCACTTGTCATGTGGAAGCACAGACAAGTCCTGAGAAAAACTTCTGAGGAAGAACAAACCCCCCAAGACCCCAAATTCCTTTTACTAGTGCCAAGAAAGGCTGGTACTGGCAGAGGTCAAGCATTACCAGTTCTGTAGGTGACATTCAGGCATGGGCCGTCATCAGCGCCAACAAGTGTCTCTCTGTGCCAACAGGAGTTTTTTGAACCAGGTAGCCACTACAGCACTCTGATTCCAAATGGACATTTTAATGCAGCATAAAGATTATAGGATGGACACGGATTTTTGTGCCCATGTAGACATAAAATATGCACGACAACAATTACCAATGCTCATAAATCAATTTGGAATTTATTTAGAGCTATTACATTCAAAGTTGTGGCAAAGCTTTGAATTACAAAACTATTAATTTCTAAATAAAATAACAGCACAGTTTAGTGGAAATTATTTTGGGCCTTCTAACTAGTGTCCAACATATCTGTACAACTGTTATATAGTTAAATGTGGCGTAACTCTAACTCTTGGATTCTTTTAGTAAGATAAGCTCTTTCCAATAATTAAACAATATAACAATTAAGAATTGTACTATTATGTCTCTTCCTTTCCAGGTTTTAAGAAACCAAATCAGGACATATTTACCTGCCAGCAAATAAAAAATTAAACTATGTTCTTTCCTTCCAGTGATTTAGTAATAAATTAAAAATAAATATAAAAGGTACTCTAGTTATTTGGTAAATTAAAGTTTCTTCATTGTTCTACAAAGAAGTAGATAAAATCAATTTAGCCATGCTTCTTCTCCTTGGCTACCCCATGGCTCTCCATCTTGGCCTCATATTCGAAACATATTCAGGTGTTTTTACTACCAATCTATTTCTTTTTCTTACTCTGTGGGTAGAAATACAACATGCATGAGTTTAGGTGCTACTACTGAACTTCACAGGGAATGAAAAAACTTACAGAAAACTTAACTTTCATCTGCAGAAAAACAAGGTGCAGTACTTGTTGCCTGTGCCACCTGAGCAGAAATTCAGAAGCGGATTTACCAGGGAGGCTCCAGACCATCCACTGTACAGGCACATGCTAGCCCCTGTGGTGCCCATGGTGTCTCTCACACTGCAGAGTAAAAGAGATGATAGAGCTTTACCTTGCTTCCCATTTGGATCCTGGCTCTCTCTGCCCCACCCTGTACCTGGGAGGCTGGTGCCTGCCACAGATGAATGACCTAGAAGCTGATTCTGGAAAGCAGGAAGATGGGAAAGTCCCCAGTTAGGAAAAACATTAAAGGGAATTTAGAGCTGAAGGAAATGTTAAAGTTCCACTGAAAGCAAAAGGGCCAAAAAACATTTTTAAACCCCATTACCTTCAATAAGAATTAAACATGTGAGTAAAGGTAAGTGCATACTTTTACAAATAAGAATTCTTTAATGACCTTTAAATCTACAGCTGTCTCATCAACATTATTTAGAATGGAACCAGAAATTATTACTGGTAATCTGAGACTAAACTACTTGAAACTTAAATTTTATGATGAGCACAGGACAATAGTTCATGTTAGATATCTACAGTTCCCTCCCTATCAGTCAAATCCAATTCTAAATCTTCACCTTGCATACAAAATCCTTAAGGGTTTTCCTTATTGCTAAACTATTTGAAAATTAAACTTTATGATGAACAAGGGATTATGATTCATCTTAAAAATCTACAGTTTCCTCTCCTCCTGTCAGTCAAATTCAAACCTAAATCTTCACCTTGCATACACAAAATCCTTAAGGGTTTTTAGTATTGCTCATTTTTATTACTTTATTTGTAGTTTTCTTCTTAAAACTGGATAGAAGTTACCTAATAACTATGTTTGCCCAGATCAAGACTTCATAAAACCCTCTTAAAAATAGATGGCCCCATAAGGTAGCAGTCAAACACGCTGAAATTGTATTTTTTATAGCTTAACTGAGCAAATATATACAAGAAAACCTATGCCACTTTAAAACATCAGCAGCAAAAACTGTCAGCTCTCATCCCACTACATGTAGGTGTTGTATCCTGCAGTGTCCCATCCACCAGGGCAGGGCCAGCACAGATACTGCTGTCCGACAGCACTGCTTAGCACGTGGGGCAGGTGCCCACTCAGACAATGCCTAGAGGCTGGCAGCCACAGAGCCCTGGGTTCATGTCCCAGTGGCATGCAGAAAACCTCCCCAAATCAACAGACTCAACAGTCGAAGGTCCTGTCTTTTTAAGCAGCCCTGGTGAACTTTTCATAGTGCCACCTTCTTATTCAAGTCAGGTCTTTTCGGGGTGTTGACTATTCCCTACATATTTGTTGAAAGTAAACTGCAAGAGGGAAAACCCTGATCTTATAATCTTTGATAACCTGATATTCCATAATTATACTGGATTTTTTTCCCCTTGAAAATTCTAGCTGTTGCTCTTGTCTTTTTTAATTGTCTCTGCATTTCTAAGGTGCCCTCACTTTTGGAGATATAGAGATGAGTTAATAAAAATTTGCAACAGGAATTTTAATTTATTGAGTGTTTGGGTTTTTTTTTCCCTATAACATAAGGAAAACCTAAAGAATGTTTACACATTTAATATTTCTTGCCTTTGCCCTTGTACTGCACTTCTACCTTTTTTTCACATTATACTTTGAAGAAGAGAGAGGGAAAGAGCTGCACTTCAGAATGAAAAATCTTTATACTTTTGCTCTTCCTAATCTGAAAAGTGTAATGGTTTTATTATTTTTAAGGGAAAAAAAATGCTTTTTCTCATGAAACATTTATTATATTCTGCAGCTTTCTATTACAAGAGTTGTGTGCTTCTATACTGTGGTAGTCTGACTGTTGCTCAACAGTATCGTCCTAGTAGTTCTTACCTTAAACACAAGATGTCAGGTTTTCAGCTCAAATATCTCTAAGCATGTTAAAAATGGTTTTGGCATTGGATTAATTCCAGTATTACTGAAAAGAAGAAAATCACTAAAAGCTTAAGCAACGATTGCACAATCTCTTTGACTGATATGAAGAGGCTTTGACCATTAGTTCTTCGTGTTCCTAAATTACTGCCATGATGGAGATACCAGACTAGGAAATTAGATCTGACTCTCCATATCCTGAGATTGGCAAAAGGCAGAACATAGCACCATCATTTGATCTTGGTAAATTTTATATAATCACTGAAGGCCTGCTGAGCCCTCTCTATGTCCTGAAAGACTGTTGAAGTGGGAGATACAGACCAAAAGATGTATGCAGAATTATGGAATAAAACTAAAAATATTTCTGTCTAGATAAACTCTTCTCTGAAATTAGTATTTTTTAAAATATTCTCTGATCTGTTGTACAAAAGTAGCAATGGTTCTGAGGGATGAAGCAGGATGTAGACCCAAATGTTCCTGAAGCTTAAAGCTTTTAATGTACAGTGCTGTGGATCAAAACTAATGCTACAATGGAAAAATGCTTTTATTCTTAATCTTGTGGTCTCTGATTATATCCAGCTCTACACGCACACGACTTGGCTGCCAGCTGAAGGCAGTTAGCCCTTGAAGGAGCGTGTTTCTTGTTTGACATGGCAGAAAGACACCCATATCTGCTGTGCTCTCTTAACAACTGCTGTCTACCTTTTAGTGTCACATGCATTTAATAAAATTGCTTCTTTGCATAAGCTCCATGTTGTTACACTAGGTTCTACATTCACTAAATGTTTTTTTTCTAGTCAACTGAAGCATTTCACTGATTATTTTGATTACAGATCTCAAAGCCAAGTAGGGAAGGGAATTCAGTCTTCATGAATTCAGCCTAGCAGAAGGAAAGCTCTCACACAGAGTTTTCATATATTGCTTATAGTATAATCTAGAAAATGTTAACTATTGAACTCCCTAAGTACTAAATGCATTTTAAAACAAAACCCCTTAATGTTTGATTTCGTCTAGGATAGAGCTAAAGCTATTTGAATGCTTTAGGATTTAGAATTACAGTGCCCTCCTGTCTGCAGTTAAGGCTTTTTTCCCCTAGCCCAGCAGAGACCAGAATTAAAGCACTTACAGTGGTTCCTTACTTTGGTGCAGAGCTTAAAGGTGATCAGTGGAGGAACAATAAAGGTACAAGTGCAACAAGCAAAACCTTCAAAGCAAAAATTCATAGCAGATAACACCACAATATATAGCAAGATATCAAGAAGCAGAATAATGTCCTGGAAACATCCATGTTCAAAAACGGAGAAAGAAAACTGAGAAACAAGGAGATATGTACTGACAAAGTCACAGAAGTGGTTATTTAGGAAGTAAACATGTAGAGGAGTGGAGGCAGGACTTCCAAAAAAACAAAAAAAGGGGCAGAACAGTCAAACCACTTGTTTCCCTCCTGAATTCTCTGTAACAGGATTTCCTTGTCACATCATGTAGAGCTATGTAAATATGCCCCCTCTGGCTACGTGACAGGAATCATTTCCTCCACCATGCTTGCAGGGAAGGAAAGCAAAAAAGAGAGGTCAGGATCTTGGGGATTTGTATTAGCAGATAGCACTTAGTCAGGAAAAGGATAAAGATTACAGGGGAAGTGGTGCTATTCATCTGTAATCCTTTTCTGTCACACATACTTTATATATTAATAATAAAAAATATGTGGAAAAAAATTAAGCTTTACCATTATTCACTTCCAATTTCTCATTGGTACTTAACGCAGGAATAAAGACTTTTAAATGTATCTAGAACAATTTCACAAGCTGAAATTTTGTTAACATCCACAAATGTGAAAACAAAAATTTTTCTAACCAAACTTTCAAATGTTTCTTCACCCCAAAGAAAGAGACATGGTAAAACAGACATTTTAAATCATGACAAGTTTATTTGCATATTCCTAGCTGTGTTTTTTCTACTTCATATATTAAATTATGAGTAATAGCTCAGATTAGACTAGTTACTCTAGCTTTAGTATCATTTCACACTATACCACACAACCAAGCAGAGTTAAAATGGTATGACTGTGTGCCTAGGGAATCTTTTCAGTTTCTGAACTGAAAGTTCAAGACATCCATTTTCAGCAGACTGAGAAGTGCAGACTTTGCCTAAATGAAAGCAAGGCGACAGTTGTGCCAGAATCCTTTAAGTGCTGTAACCCCATTCACATGGATGCAGTTTTGCCAGTTCAGAAGCTTAAGCTTTCTAAATAGGAAAAAGACTGCTCATGTAAAAAACCCATCCAACATATCTATATCCACACTAGGAAATACACCAGTATAACTCCCAGGGAAAAAAAATTGCACTGCACGCAAAGCTGTTAACCTGGAAAAAGCTTCCTTAATGGTCTTTTTGCAGGAATTGCTGTGATTCTTCCCATTAAGAATTCTGTTGAGTTCCAGTGCTCCAGCAGAGCTGGGACCCTAATTCATGCTTAACACACTCACACAGAAAAAGCCCAGACTATCACAGCAGCACTATGCCTAAACACTCAGGTGACAGTGAACAACTGCTTTTATCAGCTCTGGTCAATATGCAGGAGTTTTGTTGTTTACAAATGGATTCATAAAAACCAACACCAGAAAGGACTTTTAGTCTCATTTTCTACTTATTCAATGTATACAGAGTACACTTAATGCATCTTTGATGGAAAGATAATTTCTAGAAAAGCTTCTATTCTTGAAGACTTTAGGGACTACAAAATCTGTTACATACTAGACATGTATGTTAAAGCATACTAGTTTATTTTTTATTACATTAAGACATACTATTGAAACAAGACTCACATACTCAAGTTAAACTCCTTTGCAAAACTGCCCTGTCCTTATTGCTACTCATTAGCTTTTAGTCACGCTACATTTACACCCTACTCATGAAATTTTGAGCAATGTCAAGACTCACATGAATCCCCGTTGAACTCTACTGGAAACAGCCCCACCTGATGATCCTTCCTTACTGTTAGTTACTTCTTGAATTCAGTTACCAGTTTGTCATCTATTGTGCATGTGTAATACTTCTGTTGCAATGTAATGTGTTTTAAACAATAATATCATGCAGCACTAAGAGAAATATTTTACCCATTTTTAAACATGGGCATGCTTAGACAATTTTAGATATTTCAGACCAATATCTTGTCCTGTTGACATGACTAAGGAAGCTGGGAAAACACTATCTAGAGGTACATTGTGCTAACTGATTTATTTAATTAAACATGTCTTGTTTTGGATATTTTTTCATAGGCATTGGCACAGGTTATACCAGTTTACCTTCACTAAATTGAATTGCATCAATTTAATTTCACTGATTTAAAATCATGCTGTTAGTGCTGTGTTCAGATCAATTATTAGCTTAAAAAAAATTCCATTTACCTTATAGTTGCGTCTCGAACCACAGATACATGTTTTCACTGGAAAACAAGAAGTACTCAATAAATGCACTTCCTTAGTATCCTCAGCATAAAGCAAGCCTACAACTGTTTTACATATGAATTGCACCAGTAGTCTTCTAGCATTAGACTTTTTTGCAAGCAAAAAATTTTATAGGTGGCAAAAACTTAAAAGACAAAACTGATTGTAATTACACAATTGCTCTCTTCTCTTTATTTTTATACTCTCTCTTATAAGCAGATCAAATGACTCCAAGTAGCAGGTGAGGTCACGCTACGTCAAGCAATCATAAGTAGCCAGATACCTTCTGACCTAGTTAATATAAAGAACACTATTGCATTTATATTTACTATTTCTTTAAAAAATCTGCACTGTTTATATTAAAAGTTATGAAGTTATGAAACTTCTGACTGGCACTAAAGAACATGATGGTGAGATTTTTCTCCATGAATCTAATACAAATTTATCTGAGGTTTAAAGTTAAACCAATGCTTTTTATCTTGGTGCTTCGCAGCTGCATCAAATGAATTACTCTTGGTTCTTGTCTCTCATGAACAGAGATTCATGCAGCAAGAAGCCATCACAACAGTTGGTTTCTCAGCAGACAGCCATGTGAGTCGCTTCTTGTGAAGGCTCCTGTAATAGCTTGGAATTTCAGAGACTTTTTTTTTTTATGTTGCTGATAAGCATACCAGAACCACAAAGCGAACTGCAGGGCTTTCGCCACAGCTTTGGCTTGCCAGCAGTCTCAGATTCCACTCTGACAGCACAAGAATTTCATTTTCTGTCCAGACAATATCTTCAAATGTTACATTTTTTCCCCCAGTTATGCTTCCCTAGGATAAGAAGTTTACTGATGCCCTTTTCATTACTCTAGGGATTGTTTTAACATATCCATCCAGGACTTAATTTGCAAACCAAGCAGCTAACCTCATTGTTAGGGCAAGATGCACTAATGTTGCTTCTAAAATGGTTACTAAAAAACAACTTTTGGAGGGAGAGTGCAAACAATTTTTCATCTATATTTATCAAGTTCCTAGCTGAACTTTTCTTTCAAAACAGCTTTATTTTGCAGTCTGTAGATTGCTCTAGCTGGCCTCCACTTTTTAAAAGTATTATTTGGGCCTGTTTTACAACAAGACATGTTAGATAAGAGAAGCTAGAAGACTTTTAGGAACAGTTTTTCAAGGTGGCCGAGTACTACATGCAAAAAGACACGATGTCACGTGTAGACATATTACTGGTATATGTACAAGAGGATGGCTGTTTTCAGCTGTATACAGGAATTCCTAAGGCAAAATACGTGCCATTTCCCAAAAACATTTTTTCAACGTATGCAATCAAGTCTTTAAGAATCAGCCTTTAGCTTAAGTATGGGGGAGCAAAGAATGTTCCATGCAAACCAACAGTCCATAGCAAAAACATTGAAATTACCTTTCAATGAAATCATTCAGGAAATCATAACTGAATACCTGTTAATTGCTGTGTCTTAGCAGCCCTTCAGAAAAGACGTGGCACCCGACACCGTGTTGTGTCCCATATTGGATGTGTATAGCAGCAAGTAAAGCATTAAGTTTTCTTAAGGCAATTTGCTGTCATGCCTGTTTCCATTTTTGATGCTTCTCAATCCCCACTGCAGTCAAGCTATCTATAGAATAATCAATTCAATGCATAGAATAATCAATATATCACTACTTTAATTTTGCAGAATCATAATTCAGCCTCCTTTTTTTTTCCATCCAACTGAGAAGATTTTTCTGAGCATGGCACCTCTACAGTGAAGCTAGCTTTACAGGTTGGAAAACGCAGGGGCTAGCAAATTAGGGTCAAAGCTATAAAATGAACCTTTATTTTGACCTGTGATGGTAGGAAACCAGCATCATTTTACTCTGCAGAACGACTTACTGAGTATAAGCAAACATTATTTCTTGCGGCACTAATAAAAAAAAAAATGTGGAGGGGAATTACAGCATTTTGCTCCTGCTAGTGAGTTAGGTTTTATGCTGGCTTTTCTTTCCTTGGTATAATTGTCATGCATGTCCTACAAAATATTTGTTTTGGTAGACTAGGTAAAATCCCACTGGAAATCTGGACACATGATCTGAGCAAGGGAAAATGTTTAGATTCCTGCCTTCTTACACAAAGAGACCATGATGTTGAAAGTGGGTTAAATTCCTGGTGTTAGCTTATGCAAGTAAAACACTCACAGCACACACAGTGCTATTCAGTAATGACTACAGCCCAGCAGAAAAATTCTTGTGAATGTGGTGTTCCCCAGTCAAACAAAGTAAAAATAGGGAGAAGTATCTGAACATATGTAATCTTACTTTTAACTATAAAATGTGCTATTAATGAGCTAATTTTACATGGCATTCTGTATGTGGAAATGACTAGGGTTTGTCTGTGATACAGCAGTACCTCAAGCATGAGCCAAGACTGAGAGATTCACTGGGCCACACAGTGCCACAGCTGCAAGCACTCCTTGTCACACACAACTTACAGTCTAAATAATTTAGACAGGCAAATGGTAAAAGAGAAAACAGAGATATAGGAGTATCTCATCCAAAGTCACACAACTGGTCAGTCACAGAGCTGAGATTAGAGAGGGGGTTCCCAGGTCTCCACTCCAGTGCCCTCGCCACAAGACCATACTGCCCATCCTTGCTCAGCTGGTGAAAGCAGCTCCACTTGTTTCAGCAGCTCCCTGCAGAAGCGATGTCTCCACAGAGTCACAAAGCACGTAATGGGAGTCTCGCTGATAACAGCGGGTTTTGTTGGAATTATGGAGACAAACTTAAGGAAGTCTTCAAAAGCGTTCTCAAATTTGGCTGTAAGAAGTAAAGCATCATAATTAAAAAAATAGCTAATTTGAATATCTCTATGAATCCCCACTGTCTGATCAAGTTAATTACTTAATTTGATTATTTTCTGAAATCCTTTTAAGTTATTAACATTGTAAAAAAAACCCCTAGTACAAAATGATAAAAGCATAATTGGATAATCCAGTAATAAGGGTAGACAATTGTTTTAACAAATGTTCAACTGCTTTTCAGGCCTGAAGCTAAGAAGAAAAAGATAGCAATTTGCACATCAGAGAATGACTCACAATATTTTTGAAAACATAGGCTGACAAGTCTTTATTTTACAAAACATTCTGTTTGTTTGTCATTCTGCATAGTTAATTAAAGCAATAATAGCTATAAAATATATTTGCCCTTCCGCAGAATTTATTCTCACTGTGTTGTTGTCAGGTAATCCTACGGGCAACTAATATCATAAAAATAAATTCAAAGGAATATTAATAAAAATAATGCAGCTATGAAGGATTCTTCCTTTGTGAGAGTCTAAAAATGCTGATGTAGTTTGGAACAGTCTGTTGCCTGTGCTGCTGCTGTTGTAGTAAATAACTTCAGCTTCCCCAAAATGACGGCATCACACCCAGCCTATGCATCGAGGAAGTTAATTGCAGATTAATGCTGATAAATTATTTGGGGGTTGTCTGTTGTTAAGGAGAAAATCAGTGATTGTGGGATATGTGGAGTGTAGCTTGATTCAGATGGAGTTCTGGGACTTAGAGTGACTAAGCTCGCCTGGGGAAGCAATCCATACTCATGAGATTCTCAGCTCAGTCTCCCAATTTCAACTTCAGAAACTTAAAAATATATACTGCTGCTCTATGAAAAATTTTATGTTTAAATTTCCTTCTTCACTCAAGTGGTTCTTTGCATTTGCTGAAGATGAAAGTGATTCCTGGGTTATGAACCCAGGTGACATGAGGGACAATAATGTGGTAAGAAAGTCTAGGAAGAATAAAAGATTTGGATGAGGAGGAGGAAGTAATTTCCATTATCTTAAGTTGCTGGTCGGTCTAGTGCTCAGTGAGAAACTGGATTCAGCAAGAGTGGGAACAGAGAAATGGTCATGAGTGTCTACAAAGCTGTAGGCTAAACACGGAGCTTTATGGCACTTTTAGGAAGAAAAGATGTAGTAGGAAAAAAGAAAAAGATGCTAAAAAATTAGCAATATAGGCAGAGAAACATGAAAAAAAATAGTACTGCAGGTGTAAAGGAGGATTTTGAAGAACTATGTAGGATATATCATTCCAAAACAAGAGAAGCAATTAAGGAGGATGCATCAAGGTTCTATGTGTCCTTCAAACTTATAACTTGAGACATTGATAAGATCTGTTTGGAAAGATCCATAAATTCTAGAAAAGCATTTTCTCTCCTTAGCCCAGATGCCAACAGTAAGCACATAAGTGGTGCAAAAGGTTTGATCTGTTTAGGCAATGTGTAAGATACACAATTATGTTTTGAAGGTTGTTTCCATAGTGCTAGATAAAAATAATGGCACAGGCTTCTTTTCAAAATAAATACTGCAACAATTGAAATAGGCATACAGTCATTCTTCCTGATTTAATTAGGATGTCCATAAGAAATTATTCTAGTGCATGCCCTTCTCTCTGTAGAACATATGTGACTCTTTCACCTCACAGGATGGACAGAAGCCCAAGAAGATAACTGTATTTTCCTTCCAGCTGCAGAATCATACTGCATAACTATTAAAACCAAGTACCACCAAGGCTACCTTCTTCTGTGGACCACAGTGCAAGAAGGATTTTTCTAGGTGAGTTATACAACCACCAAATAAGTTGTGTCCATGCATCCCACCTGAATTCAGAACTGCAGATGAAGCAGTTTAGTTTAGTTTAGTCTGCAGAAGAGGAGGCTCAGGGGAGACCTCATCACTCTCTACAACTCCCTGAAAGGAGGTTGTAGCCAGGTGGGGGTTGGTCTTTTCTCTTGGGTAGCTCTCAGTAAGACAGGAGGGCATGGTCTTAAGCTCTGCCAGGGGAGGTTTAGGTTAGATATTGGGAAGAAATTCTTTACAGAGAACGTAATCAGGCATTGGAATGGGCTGCCCAGAGAGGTGGTGGATTCTCCATCCCTGGAAGTTTTTAAGATGAGGATATGGCATTTAGTGCCATGGTTTAGTACCATGGTGTTGGATCAAGGGTTGGACTTGATGATCTCAAAAGTCCTTTCCAACCTGGCTGATTCTATGATTCTATGATCTAAGACTTCTGTTCTTTCTGAGCAGTCACAGAAATCTGTTGCCATGACTTCTGTACCATGACTTCTGTACCATTGCCACAAGCTTTTGTCACAGAAGGTTACAGGCATTTTTTGGTGAAAACTGTCAAGCCGGCAAAGCCAGTTCACAACTTTTGCAAGCAGGACCATGTCCAGAGAGGAAGTAGTATATATGAGATATATTCTGGAGAACGTAAGACAATATATTAAATGTGGAGTGCACAGAGTATGACAAGTGTTGAGGGGCAAACATGAGTACATCAGGTTTTATTTCATTTTCAAAATAAATATAAACATTTGTTTAAAGACATTCTATAAAATACTCAGAATACATTTGCAACGGTAGGCTAGATATAAAATGAAAATTTTAAGTATCTTGAAAAAAACACTTAATCGCAAGGTAAAAAAGAATCACCTCCAAAAGTAAGTTCTACACCCAGTGACCGAGTACCATCCTGCCAATTACTTAATGCTATACATAGGAAAATAAGTCTTCAAATTTCCTCAGAGGGCATCAGCATAAACCCAGAAGAATGAATGTTAATTACTCATCCTAACAATATTAATTATTTTTAGTAAAAGTAATTTTCATGAAATCTCAAGAACTACAGCCTTGGGAAATCGAGTCCTCCTTTTATATACTTGTATATGCATGACACAGATGGAGATATATATATTCATATATATAAATATATGATACAGCACAGTCTGCTTTAGCTCTGTATATTGTTGAAAGTATTTAATCAGTTTTTAAAGTCATTACAGAACTGCTTCAGTGATGGTGTGTAACAATGAATTCTGTAGTTTGGCTCTATGTTGCATAGCCTAGTACTTTCTTTTGCTGAAGTTTTATGTAAGCTTGTGCTCTTTGATTAAAGGAAAGAAAGGAAGGGAGGAACAAAGGAACTGAAGATAAACAAAGAAGGATGGAAGTTCTCAGAAAATACTTCGGAAAATTTTACAAATTTGGATAAATTTAATTCATTAATGTAATAGCCACCACAACTTCTTTGTTTTGTGTGAATAATTAAAAAGAAGAAAAAATCAACCCTAAATTCAGGCATTACCAGAACTGTGGCAGTCAATTACATTAATTGTTTGAAAATACAAGTGCCTGCCCTGGATCTCAGCTGTGAAATTTAAAAATCAGACATGAGTAAAAAGACCACCCATAAGCATACCTATTCAAACAAAACCCTCCAATAGTTTTAACAAAGAAGAAAAAAAATATGGACTTTGCTGCATTCCCAGAGGTAAGCAAATCCAGGTTCTGGTGGATGACACTGGATAGAGCTTTCCAAAACTGGGGATCTCTCACAGATAGTTAATGCCCTGCCAGCTGCTTCTTCATACTTCATTTGCATAGTTCAAATGTGTGAATCTCTGTGGAGTATGAGTTGGCGGTACATCACAGGGAGAAAAGCAGTTTTTCAAGCAACTAGACTCAGTTCTACACAACTGTGCTCAAACACAATGAAATCTTGTAAATCAAATAGTTTGGTGATAATGAGGTTTATCTCTGTAGGATAATTTATTTTAATCTGTTATTTTACACAAATCCAGTAGTGCTGCTATCTTTTTAATATCTTCCATAAGGCTTTATTTAAAGTCTAGACATGCTCTATGGAGAGTGTAAAATGTGTGGATCCAAAATCACATTTTAAAACATGAAAGTTTTAGCAACAGAGTCAATCTGGATACAAATCTGACTCATGGTTTCTCAAAACCTGGGCAGCAGCCAGACTAAGACACATCATGCAGGCTGTCAGTCAGCAACAGAGCAACCTCCTCGGGAACCACATGTTCATCCCTGTACGGACTCCTGCTTCGTGCACCCAAGCACCTACCAGCAGTGCACTGAGCAACAGAACTGGCATCCCTCACTGATCACTCTCTTGGGGAATAAGCAAGTGCCATGCAACACAGCATCCTATTTTGTCAGATTGTTGGGGACTTATGGGGGGCTAGGGTAGTCTTTTGGAGAAAATTCTCCCTTAAGGTCATTCAAATATGAATCTGTGTAAAGACACAGTGGGAAAGGCCATCAGTACATACTAGTAGGTATGTTGACCTCAGCCCTATATGTTTTTCTGTCTACTACTGCATAATTTCATACTTTTTCAATATGCCTGAGAGAATATATATAGCATATGGCAAACACTTCTTGCAGAGCATACATTTGTCAAAGAGTAGCGGGGTCCCCTTGGGGGTGGCTAGGCAAGACGTCACGGGGGACCAGAGTTGGTCCCACCATCCCAGCCAGAAGCAAAGCAGAATGGGGGGCACTGGGGGCACTGGGCTGGCATGTCTGCTCACTCTTCACAGCTGGGACCAGCTAGACACATGGCTGGGCACAGACCACTGATCTATCTATCCTTAGTCCATAGGCTGGTGGGGCACAGGCAAATCTGTAACTCCTGTTTGCTTCATGCTTCCCCTCAGCCAAGTACAATTACCATTGCCTTCATGAAGTCCCCAGGACCGTTTGTCCCCTGCTATGCTTTAGCACACACATTTCTGAATTAACAGCTGAGCAACATTCTTGCTTTCGCAAGGATGATGTTTTTCTAGTTTTTTCTTTAAGCTCCAGATTCTTGAGTGGTGGTAGGGTTGTAGGAAATTCTGATGTTTATTCGTTCATTAGAAGTTTTACACTTCATATTTTCAAAGTAACCTTTGGGATTGTAAACTCTAGAGGCTCATATAAGAAAAGTTAAACATGTTGTTTAAAAGAAAAAATTCCTATATATTATTTTTCTAGAGGGTAACTACAGCCAGGAATTGCACAAATTCATTTCCACTGACTTTCAGGTCTGATTGGGTCTGGAAGAAATACAGCATTTTCAAGATGAAGAGCCCCCAAGCCAGCAGATGTTGCCAGCTGCCACACAGAACCTGGGATGCCTCCATTGACAGTCTTCAGCAGGACAGGTCAGGTTCCCTCTGTGGCTTTCCAGGAGGCTCAGCTCCTTCCCAGACTGCACACACACTTCAGTGCCACACAGGGCCCTGAAAGCTGGGCTGGCTCCCTACAGCATCTTCAACACCCCACACTCTGGGACACTGCAGATGAGCAGCTGGGCTGCCAAGCTTAAACATGGAGCCAGGAAAACGCATGGAGCTGCTCTCTAAATTAATCTGAGCTCATGAGCTTACTGGGGTTCAGGGGACGACAGTCAGACAGCCCTGATGTCCCCAGCTGTCACCTCCCCACTTGGAGACCTCCTCCTCCTCTCACCCTGGCTAGCCCAACCCCAAGCAGAGCAACACATTAACTTCCGATTAACACTCTAGACAAAGTTCAGGATGGAAACTGCACAATCCCTGTTAAGTTACTCAGTTGCTTCAGGAAGAGTTCCCTGTCATCTGCTCTAGGTGATGATGTAACTGATGATGTCAAGGCCTGTATATACTATCATCGAGCAGAGGCATTGACATACTGGCCAACTCTCCGACCAGAACATGCATACATTTCTCTAATCTCATTAATTGTGAATACCTGAACAACCAGGACTTGTGTGGATACATCTCTTTTCATTAGTTTTAATTATTTTTGTGAATGTCACCTTGGTTTTAGTGCATGGTTCTCGCAGTGGTGGCCCTGATGCTCGCTACAATTTGTTTTCTTCGGGGATGATTTTTAATCGTACCCTCACAATTTGCTCTGAGGACGCTACTCTGGGAGCATAAAGGCGTTTTGAAATTTATACCGGTGTTTGCTTCCCCGCCCGCGCCTTCGAGCAGAGGACGATTTCGGGGGAGCGATGGTACACGCTGCTCCTGCCCAAGAAAAGGGGATGCGGCCCGGGCCCAGGTACGGGCACAGGGCGGAGAGAACGGCGGGGGCAGCCCCTCGCGGTGCCGGGCGGTGCCGGCCGGGCGCACACGCGCTGTTTACCGCGCCGTGAGGGGCGCAGCCGAGCAGCTGCGTCAGAGTGGGCGGGGCCGGGCCGAAGCGGGGCGGGCGC
>VZRE01016395.1:223694-305828 GCA_013396775.1 Cephalopterus ornatus
CCCCGCGGCGGCCCGGGCGCGGGGCAGCTCCCGGTCCGGCGCGGGGTGGTGCCGGGCGACGACCCGCTGTCGTCGGGCGGCAGCATCGAGGTTGTGGACTTGTTCCTGCTGCCCGAGCCCTTCTCCGGGCTGATCGCCGGCGAGTTCGGGCCGCTGCTGGTGCTGAGCTGCCGCGTGTGCCTGGAGGAGAAGCCCATCAAGCCCCTGTCCTGCTGCAAGAAGGCGGTGTGCGAGGAGTGCCTGCGGCGGTACCTCAGCTCTCAGGTACGGGCGCTGCCGAGGTGTGCTGGGGGGGGGCTCTGTGCGGCCGCAGCTGCCCCGGGGCGCGGGCTGAGCGCTGCTCCGGGCACGACTCCGTGCCCGCCGAGTGCGGGGCGCTGCGGGCAGGAGCTCTTCCCGTCCCGCACGGAGCGGGTTCGGCCGCGAGTGCGTGCGAGCTGCTGATTCAATGACCGCTCGTTCCCAGAGCGCTAGTCTGCGCCTTGTTCCGCAGCTGTCGGGCTGGTCACGTCTGTTGTCTTCAGGCTCTTTCCATCTTTACAAGGATTTTGTCTTTGAATTCTGAAACTTGCTGTTACCTGGCTGGCACCAGTTTCCTTTAAAGAGGAGGTCAGGGAGTGATACGGAACGAAGCTTGTGAGCTCTGAGGCACCTCCTGTAGGGCTCCTGGGGGTTTTTACCGCAGCCCCGGTGCTGCCGCTCGGACGTGCGGGTGTTCGGGCCTTTGGTGCAGCCGCTTGGCGTGGTCCTCTCAGAATATATCGCCATGTATGCCATGTATGAAAGACTAAAATATTGTGTATGTGTGACTCTTCGTTATGAATCGCAATTACAACAGTAAACAAGAAATTATTTGGAGGAAAAAAATTGAAAACACAACTTTTCCACTTTGGGTAGATAGGCTCATATATAGGCTGCTTACATCTTCATCACTGTTTTGTCAGTCAGAACCGCAGTTTCAAACCGAAATCAGCAGCTTGAAAGCAAATCTGTCTTCGCTAGTGTTTTCAGTAGCTACTTTAGCATCACAGAACACTTGTGTGTTGTCTTTGCTGCTAGTGGAGTCATACCCTAAACCTGAAGAGCAAGGGGGAAGTGATGGGTATGGGAAGTTGTGGGAGAAACAAAACCGACTAAACCCCTTGCTTACCATCTTTATGATTTTATTCAACAGAAACTTTTGGGATGTGCCTGGTGGAGATATGCTAGTTTGGTGGTAGAATTAATTTTTACACTGTTGGGACTTAAAGATGTGATGGGGCAGTCTGTGCTCCTTCTGGACTCTGTGTGTAGGGATGGGATGGATGGCTACAGCTACCCCTGCACTCTGTAAATAGTTGACAGGCCTGTTGTGACCAGAGTACATTTCACTGTTTGGAAATTGCACATGCTAGTTGAAGTTAAGTACATGCTCTGCTCTGGGCATTGGTAGCCTGCATAGCATTTGTTGGTGCTGGTAGCATTTGTTCAGGCTAACAGTAAACCCACTAGCATTTTTATGAACCACTTTTGATATGTTTTTTAAACAGGGAAGAGCTTAACATGGGAACTGATGGATGGAAGATGCAGAGTTATGATTTGTGTGTCTCCTGTAACACTAAAACTCAGGAGCACTTAATAAGCCTTCTTGAGCCCAGAACTAAATGATTTGTAAGTGGTGGACTGGAAACTCTCAGTAAGTTTTTAGAGTGTATTGTCAGTGCATGTTTGTGCTACTTTTGTATCTACCACTGAGGTCATGGGTCAGAATATTGACTTGCATTGAAGCTGGAAAATGCCAAGTGATGTAATGTCAGAGTGGTCTTTTATAACTTCTGCAGGTGCCTGCAGCTTACAATGATCTAATGAGTTGTGTGATCTATCATATCTATCTATATCTTAAGCCGTACCGAATAAGTCTTCTGCCTGGTTTAGGCTGGACTCTTGAAGGATGATCTAGCAGCTTGATGGCTGAAACAGCTGGCTGGCCTGGGAACCAAGTTTATGTCCTGTGAAGTGGGTTCAGCGTTGGCCAGCTGTTGGATGCAGATGTAGGCATTGCCTTGTCAAGGAAGCCACTGCTATTGCTGAGCACTCATGAAGCTTATCCCAGCAGCTATTGAAAGATAGCCATATGGGTACTTACTCCTGTACGTAAAAGATGGGACAGGGGTACAGAAGTAGAGAAGAGGATGTCTGCGTCAGGAATACTGATGTTGAGGAGTGAGATTCACAGAGCACTTCTTGTGGGCATGTTGTTACAGATGCTGTTATGACCAGGCAGAATTTTAGTTGCTTGATAAATTTGTTCAGGGAAAAAGAAACAAAATATAATAAATAACTCCAATATGTTCTTTCCCATCTTCCTTTTTCAAAAGAATAAGAAAGTGATATTTCTTAAGAACAAGAGGTGATGTATCTTTTGTTTGTGCTGTGGAAGGACCCTGTGAGTCATCCTGAGGAGAGAGAAAGGCTTCGCCATGTCAGTTATATTAGAGGAATTTCTGGGAAGGATGAGTGAAAAGCCAGTATAGGTTAGAAATCAAGTCACCTTTCATCTTTGAGACTTTGTGCAGCAAATTAAAAAGAAAATCTACCAGAAGCTCAAAATGAATAAGACTTGAAAAGCTGGTTTTGTTTGAAAATTTTAGCATATTTTTATTTTGGATCCCATCAGCTTGATATAACAATGTGTCTGAAATTGAAAGCAAACAAAAAACAACTGAAAAACAAAACCCCAAGCAGTAATATACATTGTTTAGATCTGGTTTCCTTGTCAGAGAAACAACAATCTGTGCCCTTTGTATGAGAAGACACTGGCTGACTACCACTCTGGGGGAGTGGTCTCTTATGCTGAAAATGTGGAGTATGTTGGCAGAAGTATAGCACTTAAAATAATTCATGTTGCCTTTAATGTCTGTGTGTATTCTCTCCCTGAAGAAAGCTGTATTCTTCACGATGGTTTCATTCTGTTTTCTGAAATGATGCTTAATGGAGTAGTAAAGTAAAAACCCTAATAATGCACTCTGCTTTCTTCTATGCAAACATATAAGATCATCAAAATTTCTGCCTTGGGGCCCTTTATAGATCAGAAAATCAACTGAAGTTTTAGGCATTCTTTTTAAGAATGCCAGATGAAAATAATTCAGCTGCAGTGTTTGTTCATAATGTTACCAGCATGCTGGAAAATGATGGTAATTGTTTTTAGGAATGTCGCATCTGAAGGTCCTTAGAGGTCAAACCCAGTCTTTCTTATCACTGGCACCTTGCTGCATAATCCCTTTCAAAGATTGAATGGCTGAAGCAGAAGCTTAGCCTGCAAGCCTGGAGTGCCCAGGCTGATCTGGAGCCTGACTTGGGGAAATTGCATAACTTTACCTTTGCCTCAATTTACCTTTGCCTATTGTCTTTCACAGCCTGATAATCACAGACTCCTGAGGGCTCTTCAGAGTCTGACTATGACCAGTTCATCTAACATTCACAAAAAAATTCTATGATTTCATTCGCTTGGACTCAGAGAAAGTGACGATATGGTAACTGATAGGTGATTCGTGATGGGTGGCTTTTGCAGCTTAAAATGTGGTGGGGGTCCCATAAAGCCTGAGTGAGGTCCTAGCAAGCCCTGTCTCTAGGAATGGATGCAGCCCAGAGCTGTTCTTTGTTATATTTAATCATGAACCTAAAATAAATGAGGTTGAGAGTGTGGTTGTTTGAAAGGCCAGTGTTCTTTCAGCATGGGGCAGTCTTCATGGGTTCTTAGGTATGTTGAGTGAGTTTGGGGTCAGAAGTGTGGAAGAACCGTTTCCTGTTCAGCTGTGGATTTCTACACCTTTACATGCAGCATACAAATGGGACAGGGGAGAAAGAACTGGGACACCTAATCTCACAGGTGTAATATTACATTCACATTCCATCTTTCTCGCCTTTTAACATGGCACCAAACACAGATTATTTCAGCAACTGTGCATATATAGGTTTGCTAAATGAGTGATTGACTTCCTAACCTCTCTGGGCTGCTTGTACGTCTAAGTCAGAGGGAGAATTTGCTCTTGGTTTTGCTTTTGTAGCTGTTTGTGTGTCTGGGGTGGGGTTGGGATTTGTTTGGAAATTTCCTTTGAAAATTAACAAACAGTTTAGGGAAGGCTTTTGACTTAAGAGCAGGAGAAGACCTAAAGTTTAACTAGGCTTTTATATTTAACTTGTTGCAGACTGGTAAAGAAGCTAAGATTTATATGTGTTTTCTTATCTCCCTGATTTGTAAACCTGACAAATGCTATTCAGAACAACAATCTCACTCCTTACTTTGTAGCGAGTATGGACTAGACAAAAATAACATTTGTTATTTCCTAACAGCTATAAGGAACAGCTTCTTCTTTAATAAATATTTGACTATATGTAATTGTATCTGTACTTGTTTCATTTTTCCTATAAAACAGCTGTAAAAGTTTTATAGAAACCTTGCTGCCTGTTTTTTCTACATGCAAATCAGGAAACTTGATAATCCAGTTTTGATCCTGTGCTCATTAGTGATGCTTTATTTTGTAAATCTTGTCATTCTCTTGGAGTAGTCATTCTTATATTAAAAGACTGCATGTGAGTTAAACAGCATACTATATTCTTGATCAGATATTATGGTGCTTTAATTATAGGAACTCTAATGAGATTAGTGGCCATGAGTAAATTGGAAGGGATTGTTGGGGACAGGGAGGGACCACAGCATTTTTTGCATGGCTGGCTTTGGTGGGACTAAAATCCCGCTTTCTTCTTTTGAGCATGAAATTTGGAGGTTGTCTTTTCTCTGCTCAGGACCTATTACAAGTATTTCTCTGTGAACTGAGATCTTGTCTGTGCATGACTTCTTTCTGGCAAGAGCTGCAGAAAAAAAGTTGCAGACTGTTACAGTCAGAGTTTTTGTGGGGAATGTGATTATAAGGCTGCATAGTGAAAAGAAAAATTTAAGCGTAGTCTGTATCACATAAAACTAGTTGGCTTGGAGCTGGAGGGACTTGACACCTGTGTGCCTCTTCAGGTGTCTGATGGTATCATATAAATGATTCACCTTCAAAGCTGTAGTCTGCTGATGAAAGCCAGCCAGCAGAAATGTAGGCACCAGGTGCTGAATCATCTGATGGTTAATGAGCTGCTTGTGCCCTGAGTCAAACCAGAGCTCAGAAAGGCTACCGTCATTCAGTGCAGAAGTAGCTCTGTGTTTGCAAGGGTTATTAATCTAAAACCATGGTCTTTTACTAGCTAGTGAGTTGCTGGGATGGCTGCAGACTGCCTACCAGGAAGTGATGGCAGGGTGAGGGACCACCCTCCACCTGACATTGCAAGAATACAGAAGTTTCCAAAAGAGGAAGAGAGGTGTAGGAGGAGAAAAGAACCTGCTAGTTTACAGGCTTTCTAAACCAACCCAGCATCTTCAGCCACTGTAAGGTGGCTGTGTTTCTGAGGAGGAGGCAGGTAGACTCACAGGTCCATCAGCTGTGAGCAAGCAGCCTGTAAGCTGCACAAGCACCTAAACTTCTTCACTGTAGTTTTCAGCAAGCAGCTTCTAAAAGTCTGTCCTGTTCTCCCGATGTTTTATATACAGTCTCAGTGCCAAAATACTGCTGCACATCTAGATGTCACAGTGCAGGATGTGATACTCAAGTACCTTTAATATTGCAGGAGTTAGCCTTTAAAGTTGACAGGGTATGGGGCAGACTTTTAGTCAGTCTTGAATGCTTCTTGATGGATCCAGTTTGGGCCAAAATTTCAATTTGGAACAAAGCTTACAAAATCCAGCATTGATGAAAATGCTTTGAAATTAATTTTAATGAAAACTAGTTTTGAGCAGTGTTCTTGAATGATAATACTGCCTGGTTGTCCTACTGTGTGTAGGCCTAGATACTCTGCCAACATATGAGCACTTCGTGTGGTGTGTTTTTTCACTGTGTAGAAGTAGTTGTAAGCTTACTCTACATGGATGGCTATGACTTCCTGTTGTTTGGATAAGTCTTTGTCAGATGTAGAGCTGTAATTAAAGCTGTAGTTTCTTAGCCATGCTGTTATGATGTAAAGGGGTAAATGAGCAGGTGCTCTTCTTACATCTAAGAAGACTTTTGTTAAAACTCTGGGATCTGAGATGTTGGGAATAGAAAAGATGGTGTCACCTTTGAACAGTTGTAGGAAGGGTTTTGCTAATGGAGAAAGGCCTGAGTTCCTGAGGTGAGGATAAATGATGTCACAAAGTTGTTGATGTTGGTAGCAAGGGTTGAGGGTAAGTGATGAATCTACAGTGATACGATGAGTTAGCTGATGTTGATAGTAAAGCTGATTTTGAAGGGTGAAGGTTTCCTATGAATTGGAAATTGTAGTAGGAGATAAAGGAGAATCAGTTTTGTTTTAGCTGGTGTTGAAACCTAATTTTTAAAATGTGTCATTTCTGGGCAGCAGAAGCCCTCGTTGTCAGCTGTCTCTCATAGCCAGTGTGTTGCACCTCACTGGTCTGTGGGTGGTGTCGGCATCGGGGACCGCAGGCTGAGCCATCAGGAGATATCTGCTGTGTGCCTTCCTTCCCGCTGCTCCCACCAGCTGTTTGCAGGAGCTACCAGGTACAGGTATGGACTCAGTCCAGGGATTTTAAAGTGAAATGAGTTGAAAACTGAACTGTTGGGTTTAAATTACCCAAACGAAGAGAAATGAAGGAGTTAAATGGGGGTTGGGAAGGCTTTCAGCTCACCTCTGCCCCATTCTTTCTTCTCCACCCAGAACAACTGTTCTTCCTACTGCTCTGGGGCCTCTTGGCCCTTCATTCCTCTTTTCTTCTTGTACAAATATCTTGCTTCCTGCTGTCTAAACCAGCCAGGCTTGAGGAAAGCTACGTATTTTACATGGCCAGGATGTCAGTACATTGTCAAAATGATTAAGAGTTGTAAAGGATATAATTTCTTTAAAAGAATTCAGACTGGAGACTTCCCCCTGCAGAAAGGCATTACTTACCCACCCAGGTTTATCTGTCTTTCAGTACACTGTGCTTGTGCTTAGGTTTCTCTTGCGTGTTTTTTCAATACTTTCTTTATGAATTATATTTTAAAAATAAAAAAGTCCTTATCTGTAGGATTTTATTAGGTAAGTATTTATTACTTTCTGTCTACTAGAAAAAGTGACAAATTTGTCAAGTGATGAAGAGGCTATTTCATTTTTGAGTTTATTTTCAAGTACTTGGAAATTTTCTGGTAAGGTAAAAAAATGAATTTTAATTGGAAGTTAAAAATTAGGATGAAAAACAAATTCAAGACTTTGCTCATAGAGAAGAAAATTTTATGGATTTCAGTGCAGAAGGTCAGAAGTTTAACAGTAATTTAAGCCAGATTTGGAACTAAACCTGAAATGGCTTAGAGTCCACATTTACCTTAAAGACTGCCTCACTGCTTCAGCTTAAGATCAGTGTATATTTTCACTGACAGGCTTGTTGGGATGTGCAGTTGCTCTTGTTTACTTAATTGTGAGAAAAGCTGGGCACTTCCTAGATTACAATTCCATGAAAAGGTAAAGAAACTTCTAAGGTTATCCCATTTCCATTTCCTTATGAGCCATAGTGCACTCATTTTCCCCAGTGGTCTTTTTATTAAGAACAGTACAAACTATATTGGGTATTCTACTGGAAAAATAGAAGGGGCAAAGCTTTATTTTCTCTAGTTTAGTCATTCTGATGGCATTGTGTATTGTTTTCTACCGCAAACATGATAAGAATGGCAGCAAAGGCAGGTACCTCTCTAGTTTACTTGATTTGGCTTCCTGATCTCACCTTCCTGATGGTGGTGTATCAGCTCAGGGGGACGTAGGATGGGGATCTGAATGACTGTCCCTTTAGCTTGTAGGAAAGGGAAGTCCTATCCAAACTGTTTCAGCTGTGACGTGACTCTGTGGGGTTGCTCACACAATACGAGGAAGGAAGAAAAGGGAGAAGAAGATTGCCAGGACGGGAAGGGCATGGTGATCGTGTAAGAATCAGTTTGCCCCAGAAGGTAGACTTGCTCAGGGTGAGCTTTCATAAAAGAAAAGGGAGTTGCGAAGACTAATGGCCTCCATGTGAGGTTGATCTTTGGCCTCTATTTGAAGCTGCAGCTGAATACTAGCCAGTTGGCCGGACAGTGAAATGGGACTAGCTCTATTTCTGGTTTCCTATTGGATGGGGGCAGGCAGGAAATAAATCTAGCCTGAAAAAAGTAATAGTAAGGATTTTAAAGACTGTTTGAAGTATAGAACTTCCAGGAAAATAGTGGGTTAGTGTTTCACTAAGCTGCTGGAAGACTTTTATACCCCATAGGCAGCAGAGTAGGTGGAGCAGGTAGATGCAGCGTGCCATCTGTGACACAATTACAGAGTGGCTGTGAGAGGTGCCACTTCCCTGAACAAGCAAAAAAGTCCTTTGCTGTTGTCAGTACTATTGCTGCTGTATGGGGGCAAAGCAATGGTGAGGAAGGGTTTCCTAACCTTTCAGCTGTTTCAATGTTGCTCACTATGTTAGTGTGCTTTGGAGAGAGGACACTTTATGCCTTTCCATTCCAGTGCACCTGTGCAATGCCAGGTATAAATTTGTCTGCTTAGAAGTACTCTTTTAGAGGTCTTACAGAAGGAAGCATATAAATTGCTCAGTGCTTTTCCAAGTGCGTGTGCAGCTCAGTTCTGCAATAGCTTGGAAACTGTTAACTTTATGGTATTAGCATGCAGCTTAAAAATGGGAAAGAATGTGCAACTTCAGAGTTTTTTGGAATAGATGGGTTTGCAAAAGAGCAAACATGGCCCATAGTATTTAGATGCCTCGTGCTGCATTCCAACTACAAAATGTAGATGTTAGGACTCCGGGCAGAATTATGGTGATAGTAGTATGTTTTATTGTGATGATCTAATTCTGCTGGAGATTAAGGCAGAAAATCAATAGTGAAACACTGGAGTTTGATCTAAATGTTCTTGCTGTTAGGCACTTATGGATACTGACGTATACAGGGCCACCTAGACTTCAAAGTGGCCAAAGTGAAATACAACATTAAAATCTGGATGTTTCAAAGTATGCACATATCTGTGGTCCCCATTTGCATGACATAAGGGCAATGGAAATCAAGCGAACTCAGAATTCACTTGTTTGTGTAGTGGAAAGTAAATACAGCCATGCTTTTGCTCTGTTTCCCAGTAACACTTAGAGTAATTTTCAGACTTCTGAAGATGCACATTCTTTCAAGTTCTAACTTTATTTTAATAAATTACTATTATCCTTCTGGTCTCTGAGATATAAACCTTCCTTGCAGTGAGTTATGACAGTTGCTGATGGACTTTGCTGAGTGCTTTTGCCTCAGTGAAGTAGATATTTCATGTGGAAGCTTGATTTGTTGTTCTTTCAGTGAGAGTAACTCAGCAAATCCTGCCTGAATTATCCCAGAGCGTAATGCTTCATGTCGACCTCACCCAAGCCATGACAGGTAGTCAGACAAGGCTAGGCTATCACTTTTGGCAAATTAAGGATCTAAAATGAGTTTTGGATCTCGTTCTGTTTTCTTTCTATATGAAGAAAAGCAGACTTGTTTAAAGCTGACGGTATACATCACTTTGGCTAGCAGTGCTGCTCACTCCAATCTGCAACTTATTCTCTGCTGTTAATACATCACTTGATCCACCAGCAAAGAAAAATTATCTGGTTTAAAAAGTTACCTTTCACAATAGTTTTTACTTTTTTTCTCCTTGTCCAGTTTTTAATTGTCTCATACACAGTGTGCAAATGTTTATTTCACCACAAGGTGGTAGTGAATAAAGTGCTAAGCAGGGCTGTTTATTTTGGCAACTGTGACAGCCTGTCAGACCAAAACATTTGAAAAGGACATGTTTGTGAAGGTGACAAGTGGAGGTTTTCATTGGAGCTTGATGAAATCAAACTTTCAATTTGGTCCTTTTGCTGCATCATTTCCTCTTTCACAATCCTGATGAAAGTCGTGGCTTATCCAGTGCCCTAAGGTGCATCTGCTCTTGGACAGTCATGGTCCAGGGCATTTCTCTGAGCTGCTCACAGCACTGAGGTTCCCAGTCCAGCCCAGGCTGGTACCCACTGGTCCTGTGTCTGCTGCCTGTGGCATCATTAAATAAGAAGCTTTCAACTAGCTGCATTCTAAAGCATCCCCAAGTGTTTTGTAACATGGAACAGATTATTCCTAACAGTCTTATAAGTGAAGTTTTTCACCTGAATATTGTTGCAGATGAGAAACCTCTTTTTTTGATCTTGCTTGTTTCAACAGCTTTGGTTGGCTGCAGCCAAGTAATGCCAAGCATGATCATTATTTTCTTGAGAATTTTTTTTCTGCACTACAGGGTTCTCAAAGAAGTTTCTTGTTGTTCCTTATCTGGAATAACAAGTGAAAAGATGCAGGACTTAAAACAATAGAAGGATTTTTGTGTTTTATTCTGTGGGTTATGTTGTGATTTGGGGTTTTTTTTGGGTGGAGGGGCTAGATGTGTTAGGATTTTTTGTGGTTTTTTTGTTTGTTTTTTTTCTGCAAAGACGCAAAATGCAGACTGTTATCAAATAGGATATTTAAAGAAAGCGCAACAGAATAGGGTACAGCACTGTCAGGGAAGAACTGATGTATCATTAGATCTTTGGTGGTGAAGGTTTGTTTTGAGCTTGGTCATACAGGCTGTTGGTACAAGCTAAAAAACAAACTTGTATTGAAGAAGACAACCAAAATAAATTAATGACTATCCCAGTATATTCTTTTCCACTTTAATTGACTTTTTATGTTTCTGGAGGTGCACTACTTTTGATCCCTACAAATTTTAAGCCTGTTTTTAAAATAATTCTAAATTTTTTTTTAAGCTGTATGCAATCCACAATTCTAGTGTGTGCATTGGGCTGTAACTACAGCTTCCATAAGCTGGAAGCACTGAGATGTTTGGGGAAAGGAGAGAAGACCAGAGAGAGTCCCCTTTCCTTGCCTCAATAATGAACTGGCACCAGGTGGTAACTTGTCTGATATGAGCTTATCATTTAGCTACTGTGTTGAGTTTTGATGTAGGAGAATTTTATTTTATGTGTTCTTATCGTGAAAAGAATGAGCAAGGAAGAGGTTTTTGATTATTTTCATTTTTCAAGTATGAGCTCATCTGACTGTTGAAATGTTAGTAGGATACAGCAGATCTGGATTAATGAAGACACATGATGCAGGCAGCTAGTAACGGTGGAACCACTAAAAAGCTGAATGCAATTTGAGAGTCTAGTACTGAGAGGAGGCACTTCTATCTGGTGTGGCTTTATTTGGAATCTCGAGTTTAAGAAAAATGGCAGGAACCAGGAGGGGCTGTAAGGAGAAGAGTGCTGTTGCACAGATGCAGAACTGCTTACTTTAGCATTAGGAGAACTGGGAGAAGAAATGACTGTTCTGTCTAAATGCAAGAGGGAGTAATTTGGGCAGGCTCTTGTAAAAAAGTTCTGAAACAACACAAACTCTAAAAATTGCAATTAATTAAGTTAGGCTAGAAATCAGTATGAGCCTACGTATTTGGGATAGAAGGGGCAGCCTTTCTGGTCTCTGAATCTGAAAAGAAGGGTGCGATATCAGAGCGGTTCTCAAAGCCAGTACCTTCAATACTCTCCAGAGAAGGCTTGCTGTGTGGCACCTCTATGTGCTGACTTTGGCCCAGCTGGATGGGAAGGCTGCCTGTGCTTCTCAGTACACTGTTGAGAAGCTGGAGTCCAATGAGGAAACAGTAGAAGAGTTTTATTTTCTGGTGTTACTTTTTATTAACCATTGAAAACAGCAAAATATATATTTTAATGCCCAAAATATATCAGCAAGCAGTGCACTTCAAACAATGCTTTGCATCTGGCATTTTTTGGTCTGTATGCAAGCTGAAGTCAAATGTCTCACTGTTTTTACGAGAAATAGCTTTCAAATGAATTTCAAAACAGAGTTTTTGAGGTAGTTTCTGGTTAGACTGATCTGGCTGAATCAGAGCCATTTCCAAGTGATTCCTTCCATCTGCTGGCAGAGGAGAGACTACATTCTGTTACCTGAGTTGACTTAGGCTATAGAGGATGCCTTTGTGAAATAACTCTCCAAGGGAATTCATTCAGGCTGTTGTATAAAGAAACTTACATGAGAAAAAGAACATTTAGCAAAGACCGGTGATTGCTTTAGTTTTCACTGACTGCTTTTACATGAAAACAATGAACAGAACAGACAGTTAAAGTACCAGATAAGAGCTATGTAACATTTAAAAACAGTATCTGAAATTACGTGATTTGTATGTGGGGTTTGTGTTGAAAAAATATTTTTTTTGTGAAACTGCTGTTACCACCTGGGCAAATGTGCTGTAAATTACTGGACGGCAGTAGCTGGTTGTTGAATGTCCTTGTATCTTGTTAAGTCTTTAGTTTAGCTGTGTGCTTCATTTGACAGGCTGCAGCATCATCATTCTGGGTTTATCTCCTGATGTCTTATTCTAAGTTGTTGGCGTTTTTTTTCCTTCTGGTTTTTGCTACCAATATCTGACAAGTTTTGTGGAAAGATCTCATCATTCTTAAAGGACTTATGTTGGCTGCCAGGTAGTCCTTTGGAAGCTCAGGGTGGCTGCAAGGTGATTTAGTGGGGATTCTGGTGAAATCCATCCTGGCTCTGCCTGCCTTGGTGTACATGGGTAGAGCTTTGCTGCTGAGATGCAATAAACGTTGAGTTTCTGTGTTCGGTGCCAAATATACTTGCAAGCTGTTTGAATAAACTTGTTGAAGCTGTTGTGCTCTTTATAGCTGCTGTATTTAGAAGCTAGATCCACAGGGAGAATCAACAAATCTTGCATAGAGATAGAGGCTCATCAGCCATGCACACGTCTCATGTTTTTAATGTCCTATATGTGTTTGTACCTTTTGAAGACTGTGTAGTGGGAAAGAATGTTTTTTAACTCAATTCTTGATATGTTAGGTTTATACCAAACCAAACTGGTCTTCTGCAGTGTTATAGTTTCACTTACTGTCTCTGAGTTCACCAGTGAAGTCTGTCTGGGGAGATAAATTTAATGGAAGCATTAATTGATGTAATTTTTCAGCTCTGAAATCTGTATCAGGCACTAGCTTGATTGTAACAAGCCTACTTCTGGATTTGAACAAACCTTACACAAACATGAAGACTGGTGTATGCTGACACCAGGTATTGAAACATTGAAAATATTTCTGAAAGGTGTATGATTTTAATGGATTCTTCATATATGTAAACCATGGTGGAAAAACTGATGAGAACTATTCTGGAATATATCAAATAATGGCATATCTTGTGTAATGGCCTATTGAAACACTTGAAAAACGCAGAGCTACTGCCCAAGGAATAAGGCAGATGAAATGAAGTCAATGGCTGGCTGATAAGTATTTTTAGTGGGTTATAAAACGTTTGTTTATGGCAGGAAGTTGAGTTTCTTCAAAAGGTATATGCTTATCTAGTGAGTGCTGTAAAGATTCTGGAGAATGACCTGTTCTCACCAGCTTCCAACTTTTGCTGAATTTCTTCTTCCCTTTCTTGGATAAACTTCCTTTCCACAGTCAGGAGCTTTCTGAAATGCTGTTTCCTTTCCATAGGAATCCTTTTGCATACAGTTTTTATAGTAGTGCTCTGAAAGGGTTTGAAGAACTGAAGACCAACTTGGTCACTTTATAGATTGTTCATCAATGCCATTAAAGTGAAAATTACTCAGTCTCAGGCTTTTCTTATTTCTGTTGTGTTGTTGGAATGTTTGTCTTATTTTTCTGCCTAACAATGTATAATTGACCAGGAGAGGAACACTGTTGCAGGAGGATCTTTGTAATTAGCTGTCATGTCCTTTTGACTGTCAAACTGCTTTTGGGCAAGTAGTAGATTTCTCTGAGAGCTGTACATGCTTTGCATGGCCCGTGTCACTCTGTAGAGTTAAACTAAGACACTGAAGCCAAGGCTGAACCTACATGACACATCAATTATAGCTGGCGTAAGCAGTTTCTTGCTCTCCTTTGTGCACCTCTAAAGATTCACAGCAATGAATTTGCCGCATTATGTTTTCCTCAACCCTTACTGCACGGTCAGGGTAAGTGTTGTTAGGTGTGGCTTGGAGAAGTTCTGGGCTAGCCTATGTTACTCTGTAACTCAGCTGTGATTTCAGCTTGCTGGTTTTGAAGATAGAGCTCTATAGCTTTGCGCTTCTATTATACAGATATTTTTGGTTGCAAAGTGGAACAGCTGTGAAATTTGGCAATATAACAGGTAACAGTTATCTTCCTGTTGCACTGATTGTTACAAAAAGTTTTTTGAAAACACCTCCGTCCCTGAAGTAGCAGAAGGAATTGATTTTTTTTTTCTCCATTTTCTTAACTCTCAAGCTCCATAAGTAAGGAGAAGAGGATGGAATAACCATGAGATTAAGACTGCATTTATCTGATTTTCCTTCCATCTTTCTTGTTGAACAGAATTTGGTTGGGGGTGGGAAAGCATTGGGAAAAAAGAGCTAGTCTTTCTGAAGCAGTAGAGTTGCTATGCAGAGTGTTTTGCAGGTGACAGCTTTGTGTGGTGGCACAGGGGACAGGTTTGCTCAATTGCAGCTTTAAGGTTTCAGTTCGATGTGTATAGTGTGCTGGATGTAATAAGAGGTGTTTTGATGCCATGTAGGTGTTCAAATGCTCATGCAGGAAGTGACTAATACGGCTGGGCAGGTAGGGCTGCACTCATGAGACTAGAAAGAAAATGGGCTTTATTTATAACAGAGCAGCTGTCGCTACCCAACTTAGAGAACACATCACAGTAGGAAATTTAGTGTTGCTTTAGCATACTGTTGCTTTGACTTCTTATTCACATTTTAGAAGTTAGATTTTTGGGATTTATGATTTAGAGAAGTTATCTGCATGTATCATGTCTTAGACTGTGCAACACATATATTAATTGTGGTAATACTATGGGATGCAAACTCAAGCAAACAAGAAATTGCTCATAGATATATATTTTTTTAATAAATTGGAAAAATATAGAACTAGGAGAGCTGATCAGTCTTGACTGTCCTATAGTGATCACAGTGGAAAAACCTTGGAATCACATCTACTTGTAACTCCAGTTCAAACTGCCTTAGAAACCAAATTTGTCTCAACTTTTTGGGGGAAGCATGGTGCACTTTGGAATGGTTTCATCTGAAACTAGTTGCAAACTTGTGAAATTCTAAATTTTTTTTTTTCACAGAAACAGTAAATTTGGGGAAATGGTACGTAACTGTTGAAATTTCCTTGAGCCTGTAAATATTGTATTGAATTACACTAATTACTGTAACAATGCAAATACCTGTGATGATAATTAAACCCTCATACTGAAGTTAAATTACAAGTCATACAATGAAAGTGGAAATATATACATTTTGTATAGCTTTCTTTCTCCTTTCATGTTCCCTTTTGGATTTCTGTGTTTGGACTCTTGCTGTTACTTCCTCTCTGAATTTGCACACCTTAGGCATTGTAAAGCTCCAGGAATATACGCAGAATTGCAATGTTCCCTTCTTAATGGTGGCTAAGTAAAAGTCCTAGTCTGCTCACTTGGACTTTTCCCTCCTTTTTTTGTTGTTTTTGTTGTTGTTTTTTGTTCCACTTTTCTGCTTATATCTTCTGAACAGTTTCTGTGGGTTGGCCAGGTTTTCTTTTCTCTACTGCACTTGAATTTATGGCTTAATGGGTTTTACTTTCCAAGGGTCTCTTAAAAGTACTTCTTTTGTGTGGTAGTCAGTACTGCATGTATCCAGTTTGTCTGTCTCACAGAGGATGTGAATCCAACATCTTCTGTCCTAAGATATTTGTCTGCCATTGCAGCTAAGCAGGAAAATCATGTGAAGTCCCGTGTGAATTCTGCAAGTGTATTTTTATTTTACTAGAAGTGTCTTCCATGTATCATGGTTACAATTTGTTGTCTGCTGTTAGAATAAAGCAGTTCTAACAGAGATTTCTAGGTTGGTTTCTTCCAAATGGAAATGTTCCATCTGAATTGAATCTGTGGGCAAAATCCTAGCAAACAGTTTCTGAGGGTAAACTTTGGAGAAACCCACTTACTTGGTTGCTTCTGTCAGTATATTAAAAACCAACCAAACAAAAAACCCTAACAAATCACATTTAGGTTATTTCACTAAAAATCTTTAGTGTTTCAGTGATTGAGTGGGAAACACAACATTGCAGGATGTCTGTCTTCATGTTTACAAGTGCTGTACATGGGTAATACAATGTTTAACTGCAGTTTTTCATCATGTATCATCTGCCAAAGTTTCATTAGGTAGCTTAACTCTCTAATCATTCTGACAGCATCAAGGTGTCCCAGTCTTGTGGGACTTAAGCAAGATTCACTTTTTGTCCATCCAGGTAACTTTAGACCCTCTAATACCCTATGGTTGATCCTGGAGTAGGGTGGCACTGTTCTGGTGTGTGTACCTGTTCCTTTCTTGCTGTCCAGGGAATGGGTGAACCAAAATGCAGCAAGAACAGCAGGGTGGAGGTGGCAAAGGAATTAAATTGAATGAGTCAGGGCACCTTGTTTCTAAAATGCTGTGCCATGGCATGGGCACCGAAGGGAGTCTGCCTTAAGCCATCCCTTGAGGCTTCTGATGTGGGGGATGAGGGCTAACCAGCTGGCTTGGTGAAGAATAAGAACAACGTGGTGTGGGAAGGCCTGTCAGAGAGGGACCAGAAGAAATGTGAGGAACAGAGTCTGCAGGGTAGGTGAGGGGAGAGGCAGGGTGCCTGCAGGCTGAAGCTGAGGCTGCAGAGCTCTGCTTGCTCTCTCCATTTGCTCTGCCTGGGATGACATCTCTCTCCTGGCACGTATCTTCTAGCAGCTGATCAGCATAAAGTAACTGCTTAGTGTGCTCATAGTTATTCCCTTAGTTCAGGGGTAGGTTTTTTTCCTCTATATGTGATGATCAACTTCCAGTGTGGCTGACAAAGTGTGTAGAAGCTGATACTCTCCTGTAGAACTCATTTTGAAAAGTAGCATTATAACAGCTTTCATAAGTCTAGGAGCAATGGCATGAGAGAGAATAGTGTAACAGTTGAGGTAGGAGAACTGCATTGTTGAGGGTTTTTTTCCCCTGGTAGTATTAGAGCCTTCTGGGTCATCCTAGCCAAGTCCCTGGGGACTGCTCACAGATGACCAGTTATTGCAATGGCTCGGTTTGTGAGCTCACCCTTGGCACTCAAAGTTGCTAGGAGCTATGCTTTGAGGTAAATCAAGCTGATGTTGTTCTTGTTTGCAAGGCGTTCATATTCTATAATGAGAAATTAATAACTTTCTTTAGAGGTTTGTTGTGCAGAAATAGCTGAGGAGGCACATGAAAAATAGCTTTTATGATCTGTTTTATCATTCTTCTTGTGCTGAAAGACTTACTAGCCTGTTCTTCCTTACTGATTACAGTTTTGCACGTGAGAAATCAAAGAAACTGTAATTTGCAGTGACTTTTAAGCATTTGTACTTTAGAGACTTAGCACTCAAAATGCGTAACTGTGGAAATTAGCACTGGTGTGGGGTTTCATACTTTTTTCCTAATTTAAATGATGTTTATTGCTTTTCTGATTTATATAATTTTGTCAGACTTGCTCGTATATAAAGTTGTTCATTGTGCAAAACTTGCACAATTCTGCATATGAAAGCATGAGATGTAAGTGGTTTTTGGGGGAATCATTAATCAGTGTAAAGACTTGGGCACTCTTCTATTTCACTTGAGCTAAATGTCTTTTCTTCAGTCTTCTATAATTCTTAGAATACTTACATTATTTTACTAAACAGGTATTTCAGTAGAGCTTGAAAGTAGACTCCAAAGACCTCATTATTAAACATGGCTGTATAATTAGGATACCTTATGCACAAGAATACAGCAGATAATTAATTTTGCCTTTAATAAAAGCTATTTCATTAAATGTAAGTTATTTAATAAAATGTTATTAAACTTTCCCTTGATAATGCCTTACCATTGCTTGACAGCAAGTGAGTTGCAGATTTAAGTATAAACATCCTTTGGCTTTTTTACATTTGTAATTTTTACCTGAGTGACCTAGTTTTAAAGGATTATATTTTCATGGAATCATAGAATGATTTGGGTTAGAAGCAACCTTAAAGATCATCTAGTTCCAATCCCCTTGCAATAGTCAGGGATTCCACCCACTAGATCAGGTTGCCCAGGACCCCATCCAACCTGACTGTGAATACTTTCAGGGATGGGGCATCCACAACTGCTCTGAGCAGCCTGTTCCAGAACCTCACCACACCATTGATGTTTTAATATAAATTTTAACAGATTTATTGGGTTACTTTTTCTTGCTGTTTGGGTTAATTATCCTACTCTCAAATGAAGTTTGACAAAAAATAGTAATCTTTTATATGTTTTTTCAGTATTTCAACTATGTCACCTTCAATTTACATAGGGAACACATACAGTTTGTGAGGGAGGAAAGTCAAAAGAAGAGCTTTCATTCGGTTAGTCACTGAATTTCAGATGTGCCATCTTAATATTAGTATCATTAGTTACTTGGTACTGAAAATTTAGTAAGCCTCTGTGTTTGTAGGAAATTATGGAGCTGCACACAGTGGAATAGGAGGTGAGCATACAGGGCAGGGAGAAGTGCCAGGGACTAGCTCTAAAGGGATGCAATTGCCATCCCTCTCTATCCAGTTGGGAACAAGGGGGCGGGAAAGTCACTGAACCTGATCTCTTGGCACCAAGAAAAGTTCTCAGACATGTTTTAATGAGTACTAGAAATCCTAATGGGCGGGGAAAGTCCTTTTTTTGGCATTTGTCAAACTGTTTTTCTATCCTACTGTGTTGCCAGAAATTCTCAGCTTTTATGATTGCGCTGTTTCAAAAACCTGTAGCATATTGGAGAGGTGGTGGGGGAGTGAGAAGTAGGCACACATGGGCAGAAATTCTAAAATTGCTGAGTTTATTAGGAAACTAACAAAGCCAAACGTTGTTCTCATGCAGCGATGTTTTGATTCTTACAGAGGAATGTCAGTAGAACTCAGAGCTTAGTTCTGCAGCAGTATGACATCCATTTTCCTTGTTGCAGGCAGCATTTTGGTGAAAAGTGTATAACAAACACATCACTTATCTTGGTGTTTGGACATTCTCCGAAAGTCACAAGTACAAATATTATTCCTGCCTTTCATTTGCACAGAAAATCAATGTGCTTTGGGGGCAGCACTTTCCTGGATGGAAGCAACAGCAGTTTTAGTGGCAGCTCCTGCTGTTTGGTGCAGGTTAAAAAGAGACTTTACAGGTGCAGAGCCATCACTGCATGAAGATATGGAGCAACAGGAACAGTTCAGAGGGGAGCCAACTTGTATGTGTGTTATTAAAGAAAGGGAAATTAGGTGGATCAGAAAATTTTGAAGAGTAGACTTTTTTCTGCCTTGTATGTCAAGCAAAAGGACCTTATGTTCCAGGGGAAAAAACTGCAGAAGAGAAAAGATGCAAATTATGGAGAAGGTAGGGACTTCCTAGGAAAGGCTGATATGGGTGCCTCTTCTTTCTTTTTCCTGAATTTTCTCTTATCTTCTTCCTCTCCCCACACAAGCTAGCACAGCTGGGGCTGCTTTCCCCTTTCTGAGGTAAACTCCTGCAGCTAGTGGGGCCTCTGTAGAAGTTAATATTGGTGGCAAATTATGTCAATGATTGCTTAGCCATAGGGGGTAATTGCAGTGTGCAGACCTGGAAGAACTGTTGGGTTATTTTTCTAAAAAACAGTAATTCTTATCCCATTAAAAGTCTGAAACAAAACTAGTATTTCAAGAGAGATCGTATTTGGATAGACAGGTCAGTGGTGTTTGACATCATGTGCTGTGCTTCCATTTCAATGAAAATAGCAATTAAATGCTAAATCAGATACTCTTGAAAAGTTTTCTCCTTCTTGCTAACAACCATTTTGCTTATTTACTTGTATCTTTGTCACAAAAGCTGTTGATCCTCTCTTTCTGGTCTTGCAAAATCTGGAGTTGCAGACATGTATGTCTCTGTGCACAAACCACCTCGTGTTCTCTGTTACCATGCTTTGTACCAATTCCTTTCTATTCCTGTGCTGCTTCAGTTCCTACTTAGTAGCCTCTCTCCCACTGAGGATGTTCTTTGGAACTAGTTAATGAAACTAGAATTTCCTCAAAGAGTTTTGAATTCAATTACTACTAGAGCCTATGTTTTCAGAAGTAGAGATGGATATAGTTGACTTGATACGTCCTTCACCTCACTTCACCTGCCCTCTTCCTGGTCCCCAAGCTGCAGTTCTTACTGATGGTGGTTCGAAAACTCTGATACCTACTGGTAGGGCAAAATTGCTTCTTTAAATATTCAGTGTGGTAACCCAGTTTCTGGAGCCCTACAAAGGTTTAATGCTGGCAGAAGGGAAGTATCAGGGTATCTAACAACCTGTTCATCTCTTTTCAAACCCTTCTAGTCAGTAATCCTTAATTATTTTGGTTTTGTTTTTTTGCAAGGAGTGGCATTAGTACAAATTTGAATTTATTTTCTTTATAAATAGATAGGCAGTATCTACAGAAATGAAAAGTAGTGGGTTTCTTCTGATCGTGAGCAGTTTTTCCTTCTATAACCATTGGAGTCTCTGGAAATGATACCTTTACTCTTGGAACAGAGCAATGAAATGTATTTAGTGAAAATTTTTTGCAGTGTATGTCAAGTTAATGAGGTGTCCTCTTCATAGTATGTCTTTTAATAGTCATTGTTCTTATGGTCAGCTGCTTCAGTGTTTTGTAGCATTTGTGACAGTTGTTGGTAGAGTTCCTCTGTGCTTCTTGGTCTGAAGTTGCTGAGGATACCTACTAGCTGTTTCATTAGAAGTGCATTTCTTCATCTTAAAAAGCCTACTTATTTCTTAACAATTCCTTTTGCTTTAGCTTCACAGAAAAGACTCTTTTATCCTTCAGGGAGACAGCTGAGAGGAGAACAGGAATTGTACCAGCAGAAGTGGGAAGTGTGAAGACCATCTGAAGGGCTGTCGGGTGGACATGAGGGCAGATGCCTGGTTCAGACCTGAAGCTCAGTGAAGGATTTCTATGCATGCTGCTGAGCATTTTAAGTACTTGAACAAAATGGGAAAATATACATGAGTATTCATAAACCTAATAATCACCTAGCTATGCCAAAATACAGGCTGTTTTCTGAAGAACATAAATTTTCGCACTTGTGCAGAAAACACTGCTGCTTAGACTCACGTGGAGGGAGTGATCAAGTGCAGCTCTCCAATTCTGATGCTGTAGTTGCCATTTACTGTTTTTACTGAGGTGCTGCTGAGCATATTTCAAGCCTGTAGCTTCCTAAAGGTAAACACAGTTAACACGAGATGTGCTTGGTATGTGATCTGAAGGTGTAGATTGACATGACAGGTAAGATGACTGGTGGCAAGCTACCTCTGCAAGAGTCTCTCCTTGGCTGTGTGTTTTCCCAGTTTTCTCTTGTGTTGCGAACTAGTGATCATGTGTCACAGGGAGAATTAATTCATCTGCTGGAAAACTAATTTAAAAACACTTCAGTCTCCTGTGTTAGCCAGCTGAAACTTCTCTCCTTGCAGTCTTGTGATTTGCTCTCTAAAGCAGAGAGGAAGAATGGAAAGCTATATTGACTTCTTTCATACATTTTTAGCTATTAGTCAGGGTGCAGTCTCGGGTAATGTCAGTCTTGGCTGACTGTGACCTGATGGAGTGGCTGAAGCATCTGACACCAGGGTAGGGATACCTGGACCAGCTGGTACGTGAGAGATATGGCTATACCAGCACCCCAAACCTCTCAGGTCCGTGTAGGTGTTTGATCACATAATTGGAAATCTTGTGTTAAACTCTGATGCAGGGTAAGCATGGCATACCATCCAGAAAGAGGAGTCTGTGTGGGTAGAACTCTTCTTTTTCCTTTCTGTTCCAGGCCAGTCTCTCTAACCAGCCGAAAAGTATGGCTCCAGAGACCTGAATTCAGTGATGACAAGTTACATCCACCTTTCTCTCCATATTTGTACACTGTTTGGGACTGTTGTTATTCTCCAAGTAATTAAAAACATGAGGCAGGGAAAGAAAGCCTTATTTTACCTTGTGATTTTTTTTTTTCTCTTACATGCAAGTATTTCCACAGCCTTATCTGATCACAACAGTATTTTTTGCAATAATGAAATCTCTTCCTCATTGTTAGCACTGAGATTTGAGCCAGGAGTCTAACCTAGGGCATTTTGACTTACTCTACCTCTGTTCATTTTTGCTTCACCACAAAAGCTGTTGGAGTACAACACTACACGCAACAGCTTTGTCAACTCCATATCAACATTTGAAATAGTATAAAGGGCTTGTAGGTCATATTATATTGTTATACTTTTTTTTTTAAACACAGATTTATGCTTATAAAGAGCATTGCTTTGTTTTGTCTTTTTTAAAGAGAATTTGTAACAAATGGGAATTGGTAATTTCTTCTCTTGTGGTAGACCTGAGACGAAATGAGTATTTTAACAGCCTAGTCAGCTGAAAATACTGTCTTTAGGAATTTAAATGAACTTGCTTCATATTTTCTCTGCTTTAGGTGAAAGTGGGAAGTGGAATATATTGATCTGAAGACAGTTTGTTTTTCCTGGTATATGACTTGTATTGTGTGCTTCCCCCCTTGTTTTGCTGTTTCTGATGATTTTTTAATGTTGTAAAGATTGTAGCTGCTTTTGACAAACAAAGTCTGCAGCAATCAATACACAAATTCTCTGTTAATCACGGTGAAGTTCCAGCTTCAGGTGTGACCTAATTCTGGCAGACTCTTGGGTAGACTGACCTGGCACAGTAATAACTCCCAAATTACAGCCAGAATTTGATCAGCGGGAGGATTAACTCTGATAGTTTGGCTGTTCTATGTGCTGTTTAGAAATTATCATGCAGTAGACGAGTATATTTGCTCCCTGTTTTGGCTGTATCCATCACTTCATTAAATGTGTATTGAAATGTGGTTTTAACTTAACAATGCACTATAAGAAATAACTTCATAAAGTCATGTGAAATTGGAGCTATAGCACAGTGTCTGGTGTGATACCTATATCATATTTGTCTGAATGATGGTGTGTGTGGGGAGCAGCTTGAAAGTCTGTTCTGCATTAGCCCTTCCCAGATCTATCCCAGAAAATGGGTTAGCATGCACATTTGTCGCTTAAGCTGTGTAAAAGTTACCAGTTTCTTTCACTTTGTGGTAGCTTTACTAGCATAGCTTTTCACCAAAAGCAGCTTTATCTGTTGTGGGTAGGTACTGGTCTGATAAGATGGGAAGAAGGCAGAGCAAAATAACTACTTATAAATCAAATCATAGCTATTTTGTAACAACTTGATTGCATAAACAAATTTCTTTAAGTTACCTTGTTTGTAAGGGGAGACAAGTGATGGTACTTTAACCTCATATATTCCACCTTAAATCTTAAAAATAAGTAAGATATGTTACTATTACTCCTGACAATCACCTGTCAGTTAAAAACTACTTTTCAGGCATTCTTCTGCTTCTGCTTGTACATATGCAACTCTGCTCTTTCTATATTAAATTTATCAAGTAAAGAGGGCACAAATTTGTTTCATGTCTGATAGCCAAGAATGAAAATATTGATGATTAAATACATGTGCAAGAAAACTCATGACCTCAGACCTGGCAGAGATGTGTTGTAGGTATCTTTCTGAAGGAAAGCAGGACAGTTTAGGAATGGCTGTAAAATGCCTTTCCTTTTTTCTATGGGCCGGGGTATGTAGATGATCAGGTTGGGCAAGAGAATAGTTGAGACATTTATGTTAAAAGTTCTTGCTGTTTTTAAGTAATCACCCACATCCATGCCAACTCTGTTAGGTTTTGTAGCCACCTTCTGGGATGGTGTAGTGAGATAGGTGAGAGCATACTTCTCCTCTCCTAACTTCTTTGCTTGATTAAGAGAGTTTTATTTTATGCTAAGCACCACTTTCTGTTGGAAGAATATTAAGCATCATGAAGTGTTTCTTTAGGTATAACAGTAAAGCGTAGCAGCAGCCATTGCAGGAGAAGCCAAAGGTCAATTAAATACTGCTGATGATACCAGCTGGGCTTATCTGTATTAGAGGCTCAGTAATACAGATTAGTGAATAGATTGTGCAAATGTGCAGTGGTTTGGGCCCTATTTTATTTGAAAAGGGAGCACTGCTTGGCAAATAGGAGTTCAGGAATCTATTTCAGCTCTCTTGATCTCCTTTTTCAATATAAATAGTTGTTGGATAAATTGCCACTGTTGATAGATTCTGCTTGGCTGCACCTGAAGACTAAAGTGATGTTTCTCAGTGAGGATTGGGACCACAATTTTTAACTCTTCTGTAACAGTTTATCATGGAATGGTTTGAGTTGGAAGGAACCTTAAAGATCATTTAGTTCAAACCACCCTGCTGTCAGTAGGGATGCCACTCACTAGACCAGGTTGCCCAGGGCCCCATCCAACCTGATCATGAGGACTTTGACAGCTTTTCTGGGCAATCTGTGCCAGTGTCTCACCACCCTCACAATAAAATATTTCCTCTTAACATCTAATCTAAAACTACCCTCTTTCAGTTTAGAGCCATTACTCCAGAGAGTGAGCCACCTCAACAAGCAGCCATCCAGGTGTACCAGCCCTGGTCATTTACAGCCACGGGACTAAGCATTACCTCGGCTGTGGGTTATGGAAGATGCCAAAACACCAGGGCAGAAAGCACGTAACCTCCATACATGCTGATGACATGCACTAGGTTTGATGAGTAGTGGCAGGCAGATGCATGATTTAATGCAGTGCAGTTTTTCTACATGCGTTACTGAGATAAAATTATTTGCTTTTTTAATTCACTCAGTGAAGGAACAGGAGATGAAAAGGCAAAAAGGGAGAGCTCTGCAGGGTGGTAATTGTTTACATCTTGCAAAGGAGACTTACAGTAATAATTAGTTTTTCTATAAGTAATTTTCTATAAATCCCATCCCTCTGTGAACATAAGTAAAATCTGTGTTCAGATTGATTGGTATCAAGTCCAGTGAGCAGGTAACACCTAGTCCCATGGAAGAAAAAGGAGTAGAGCTTCATGTCACCATGTCTTCAAATGAAGAAGCAAATTAAGAGACTTTTAAGAAAAAGGTTTGGTTGAGTTTAGGTGCGTTCTGAAAAATATCTTGCTAGTTTATCGTCAATGTTTTCAGACAGTCCTAGATGTGACTGTGGAGGGAAAAAGAGGTTTGCACAGGAAATGGACACAATAATTTGGAGTTTCGTTCCAGGCTGCTGAGGCCAGTTTTGCCTGTTAAGGTTTTGGTTTCTTTCTGGGGCTAAAGCCACTCAAACCTTTGATGTGCTAGTGGTGGTTGAATTGCAGTTATATATGCGGGGATTCCCTCCCAACTTCTTGCTTTGGAGTGCCTTTCTTCTGGAGGACAAGATCTTAAAAGTTCTTCAAAGGCCCTGAGACTTCTTTTTGTGTCTTTTTTAGTGTTGACACTGTGATAATGAATGCAAAACTCATTCAAAACAAATTATTGTCAAAACTAGAAGAGGTGGTGTCTGCTCAAATCCGCTCAGTGTTAAAGCCTAAGTGACTCTCTCTGAATGTCACATGGATCAGGAACCATCATGTCATTGTCATGGCTTCATCCAGATGTGTAATCCTTGTGAAAAGAGAGCAAAGACTGTACTTACAGGACATGTGAAGGGGAACATCCTTCGTGGATCCTTTCAAAGTAGTTTGAAGTGAGCTTGTGACACAATAGGAATTTTTTTTAGCAGAAGTCTCTGGGTCAACTTTTATTAATAATAAATGGCTATTTTAAATACAACTCAAATAGACTATTTTGAACTCCTCCTGGATCTTTTTGAGGTCAGTGATACATGCCCAAATAAAGCTAGCGAAGCCCTTCCCCTCTGAGGAGAGGAGTGATGATTCTTAACTGGAGTGAGCTTACATGTGATGGTTGTCAGAGAAGGTGGTGGAGCAACTTAATGAGTAAGGGATTAAGAAAGTAATTTATTGTAAGTCTGCTGAGAAATTAATTAAATTAATTGAAGAGGGGAAAAATTTGGGATCCAGACTGAAGTTAGTACTCAAATCACAGAAATGGTCACAGAACCATAACCTTAAAGGCAGGTGCAAAATGAGTAGTAAAAGTTTGTACATTCCTTGGTTAGCACTTCTTGAATTGTGTCTACTTGGGTTTCATTTGGTTAGCACCTACCACTGTGGAGTACTGAGCTGTGGTAAGTCCTTCAAGCACTTTCCATAAATTTTTAATTTTTTTTTTTTTTTAAGAAATTAGATTCAAAATTACACACTTCCTAAACCTACAAGAAAAATAATTCTTCACTGATTTAGAACTTTTTAACAAAAATGAAAGATGCTTCCAGTGAACTAGAAAGGAATAGGACTTTGCTTATAAATAAAGGGAGTTTTAATCCAATTGGTTTCTTACCAGTAGAATATGAAAGTCTTGTAGACTATATTGTGTCCCTTGACTTGCATCTGCACATTTCCAAAAAAAAATTTCTGTATGCATAACTTCCTTGGTAATTTACAAGGGATAATTTGGCATACTGGTAGAAATTAAATTTCTCTGCAGAAGTGCATATTACATAGAGCAATATTCACTTTCAGTATCAGTAGGTAAGAAGAGGAATTTAGCATATACATCTCTGAACTAAGAGTAAAGTTTCAGTTAGAAAATGTTTGTTTGTATGTGTCTATTTTAAATGGCCCCTTCTTTAAGGAATATAGCTGTAATACAGCTGACCAAGTACAGCCTGCAAAGGTTACTTTACGTCCAGCTTGAGCCAGGCTAAATGACGGGTATAAATCAGTGCTTCTCCAGTCTGGTTTGAACTTCGCTTGCTGCGTAGCTAACAAAGATTTCCTTTAAAAGAAAGCTTAGGACGTGGAAATAATTTTTCTGACTTCAAGTACCATGCCACCTGTTTTTGTGTTTCTGTTGTTGGTGTTGCTGCTTTTTGGGGCAGTGACAGTGTAGAGTCTGTGTGTGTGTGTCCTGTCCCTGTTCCTCCCTGCCAGGGCTCCCCTCCTGCACCCCTACCCACCCAAAAAACACCTTTTAAAAAAAAAAAAAAGGTAAAGAATTGGCAGAGGGAGGTACATACTGCTCTCCTGTTTAAACATTACCTTTCTGTAGGATGAAATGTGCTAGAGCCTGCTTTCTCCTTATGAATTGTAACCAGAGCTAACCCCCGCTGAGATGCTTTACAGAAGTGAAGCAGAACAGAGCGTAAGGGCTGGGTACTGCCTGACATTTAGCACCAAACTGGAGCTCAGCTGCTTTTAGACGTATGAGTCCTTCCTCATGCTGTGAAAATACACCATGCTGTTGCATACATAGAGTTCTGAGGTCCTTAATACACAGTGGTATTCTTAAAACTTGGGGATCTGACATTGTACGAAGCAGGTATTGAAGGGATAAGGCTCTTCAAAACAAAAATAAAATGAAGGAAAGTTTAAAAAAATATATAATTTTTATTCATAAGATTTTTTTTTTCTTCCCATTCTGTAGCACTTCTTGAGTCTGTGGCAGCAGGTAGCCTAACAGGCTACCTCTAAAGCTGTACTGCCATCATTTGCTGATGCTAGTGCACAAAGATGGACTGTTTTGGTAGGACAAGGCTCCATTGAAGTTCCTGCTAANTGATTTGAGCTCCGAATCTCTAATGGTGCTATGGGGATGATGGAAGACGTCTTGAGGTGCAGGCTGATAGAGAACTTCTGTCTTCTTCAAGCTGACTTCCAGCCCAAAAAGCTCGGCAGCCTCTGCAAAGCAGGATGTTAAACGTTGCAGAGCTACTTCTGTGTGGGCAACGAGGGCTGCATCATCAGCATAAAGTAGCTCACGGACAAGATGATTTAAGGTTTTAGTATGAGCCTTCAGACGCCTTAGGTTGAATAGGCTTCCATCGGTGCGGTATCGGATGTAGATGCCGTTTTCATCATCGAGGTCTCCCATGGCCCTTTGAAGCATCATACTGAAGAAGATTGTGAACAGTGTTGGTGCAAGAAAAATCTCCCTAATGCTTAAAAAAAACCCCAAAACCATGAAGTAGTTGTAGATGGGATTATTTTGACTATTTGGTTTTAAAGTGTTATACCTATATTTCTCTAAAAAAAGCTTATACCAATCCTAGTGCAATGGCTTTTTATATTTCTGTAGCAAATTATTTTCTTAGTTTAGTGTGTTTGAGTGCTGTAGTGCTGCATTGATTTTCATCTGCTTTTTAAGTACAGCTTCGTGATGTACAGGGTCAGTCTTCCAAGAAGAGTCATTCTTGTGGTGCCACATGCTTGGTTCCAGTTTTCAAATTCTGCTACAAGTGAATTAGTCTCCTACAAGTATAAAATGTGGACATTCCCCAGCATGCAGTTAGTGGGGATTTGGGGATTTTTTGGTTTTTTTTTCATACCTTTGAGTACATTCTTCTTCTGTACTTAGACTTGTCCATGTAAAAGCTAAACTGACCCTAGCCTTCTTTGGTTGTGGTTGAGCTCTGCTCACTTTTTAGACCTGAAAATGAAATTTAAGGAAGTTCCTTCCTAAGAGTGGGTGCTGGGAGAGCTGTCTCTCCATACTGCAGACAAATCTGCCTCCATCCTGACCTGCCTGTACCCTGCGGAGGGTGCTCAGGGCATCATGGCAGCAATGGCTTGCTGAGGTGTTCTGCACCATGCTCTGGTCTGAGACTGCTGCCACCATCCACACTCTGCTTTTCTTTATCTAACATCATCTCTTTGCTCTCCGTAGTTTTACCTACATTGCTGAGAGAATAGAGGTAGTGCAGTAGGGATTTTTTTGAAATCAGTATGAAACTTGGGTTTGATACAACGGTGTTATGATTCTCTTCTAAGCCTCTGGCTCCTGACTAAATTATCATTCAGTGAGAGCCCATGTGGCTTAATTGCTGAGGCAGCAATGACAGTGTTGTGTTGCTTTACAGGGTTTTTCCATCCTTTAGCTTAAATACTTCATTAGTACAGTCTTTGTGTCTTCTGGTACCCCTATGTATCAGCGAGATCTGCATCCAAATCTGAGGTGCTTCCATTTTATTTAGTGTATTGTTTGGCAGGTTCCTCTAATGGAGCATGCTAAAGAATAAGCAGTCTAGGGAAATCAAACTTGCCAACCTTGAAACACTTAATTCCTGGAAAGACATGCTGGTTGCACCCATTTTTCTCTGCATGGAGATATTCAGTGAGGAAGGAGTTGGGCTGGTGGTCAGCTCCACTTGTACAGTCAAAACTCACTCAAGATTACTTGGGACAGATACAAACATGTTCTAGCTGGGTCCTTGCAGACTCTCAAGATCCAGCAGGGTTTATTAACTTGGGCTCACTGCCAAGCAAATGCAATTCTTGTGCGCCCAGACCAAGTTTTGGCATGGAGTCCGAGCTGTTAAAGCCTGCCAAGCGTGAAGGGTGCAGATCTGAGTCCAGTGTGGTTCTTGGATCCAGGAGCTCTGGAAACACATTGCGGATATCTGACCATATGGATCAGCTTGGGACCATCAGGGCTTATTACATCAACAACAGTTTCTGCCCTGTTAACCTCAAGCTTGTTTCTGTGCCTGGTTTTAGTTCAGTTTTTATTAAGCTTTTTTTTAATTTTTTTTTTTTTTTTTTTTTTTGTTCTTGGTTGGGGTGGGGGCGTGTGTTTTAAAAGTGACGCTGAGGTCTGGGGAGATGTATTAGCTTGATCAGCCTCAGGCTCAGCTAAAAATTTCTGCACTTGCAGTATGGCATGTAAGGAGCTTCTTGGAAGCAGACTGCAGAGACACTGAGCGCGCTCAGCAGGAACCAGCTTAGGGCTAGCACTGAGTTAGAGCTGCTAGACTCTGATCTTAAGTTCACTTTTAATTCCTCTATGCTATGATTCCCAGCTCATTTTGCAGTGAAACAATATCCACTGCCTGCTTTCTCACAGCCTGTATGAGCCATGATAGTGGAGCTCTGACCGTTACACCCAAAGTATGGAGGCCTGAATGGGCTCTGCCAGTTAGAACTTGTATTTTGGTTTTGTGATGTGTGTAGCCATGGTAAGTACTAGTGAGACTGTATGTTTAATACCTGCAGATGCCATGAGGGTAATTAGCTTTTCTGTTTGGATTTGAAAATACTCTCTGGAAAAATTGCAGTGTGGCAAGGGGTGTTCAAAATAATTTTAAGACTATATTTGTACTGTTACAGTACTTGAAATTATTTTTTCTCACAGAATTCACGAATGCTTGCTCAACTTTTTCAGGGAAAAGGTCATACAGCTCTTATGGGTTTTCTTTCTTATGCAGGTGCAGCTGGGACAAGCGGATATAAAATGCCCTATCACAGAGTGCAGTGAACACCTGGATGAAACAACTGTCCTCTATAACCTGCCTCATGACGACATCATCAAGTATAAATATTTCCTGGAACTCAGCCGCATTGACTCCAGCACCAAGCCATGTCCTCAGTGCAAGCACTTTACAACCTTCCGGAGGAGAGGTCACATTCCTACCCCTGCCAAATTGGAGAACAAATACAAAGTGAGCATGGTTGCCAGGACTGTGGGTTAGATGGCACTGCAAAAGTAGAACAGCATTTGATGGGCATTAAATGAGCTTTTTTTGCTTCACTGGAGCTGTGTGCAAGCTGTGATTAGGAATATGAATCTGTAGTACGTTGTTGATTAACTACTTACTTGACTTCAAACAGTTCAAGTACTTAAACTTCAGCTCTTTTTTTTTTTTTTGGCAAGGGGTGTAATTTTGTCCTGACATACATTTTAATTTAAAGAGTGTTTTCTCTCTGATGTACGAACAATATGGTCACAATCAGAAGAGACTGGGGAAAGGGGACTTATCGCTATAACCGATAATTCTAGACACGTGACTCTTAAGTTTTCCCTGAAACTCTAGGTAAATGAATTCTGGTCATCTACAGTGTTAAGCTGTTGGCTTTGCTCCTTCCTTAGTAATAGAGCTGTTGTCTGTCCTGCTTCTTGGTTTTGATTTCTCCAGTCCCTTACCAGTGGTAATACATTACTGTAGCCTTATCACTCACAATGCAAAATCTTGAGAAAAAGGAGGGAAAACCCCACTTCTATAGCATTCCTTTTCATAGAAGATTTGCTTATACTGTGCTTTAAGTCAAAGATAAAAAGCAAGAGTTTAGAAGAAGCTTTGAGCTACTGAAGGTCCATCTAAGTTCCAGAAGATGATGTTTCTGTCTGAAGCATCATATTCTGTGTTAGTTTTCCATCCGGTTATTAGATTTGATGTGGTTAATTTCATGATTGAGCTGGCCTTTCCTGAACAAACCAGTTCTCAGTAGGAGTTTAGATGACTGTTGCGATAGCTCTAATTACACAGCATAAGATTCAGACCAGTATGAAGATTAAAAGGTAGAAGGTTATGTATTCATTGGAGTTGAAAAGTTGGTAAAGCTAATTCTGAGTTAGGAGCTATTTATGTATATCTGTGCAAGGCATGAATTACATTCCACAGTCACAATGTCTGTTTGACTCAATGTTTTCAGATTTTTGGTGTCTTACATTGAGGTGGAAAAATTTGAAACTGCAGGTAAAATTCCTTCCTCTCACAGCCATTCTCCTTCACCCATCTGTTTCATCATCACCACACATGAGATGTAGTCCAGGGTAGATCAGAGCAGATAAGGCTTCTTCAGCCACCTCCCTTAAGGTATCAGGAGCTGTTACTGTCCCACAGTGTGTGTCATAGGTGGTGCAGCTGTTTTATCATGGGCATGCCAGAGCTGAGAACATTCCTCAAGGCATAACCAGTGCTCTTTTATGAGTCAAAAATGCTACAGTTAAAATGTTCCTACAACTTCCCTACAAACCACAATCAGAAGGAATGTGTGACTTTGTGATGCATGGTACAAGCCGGCAGCAGTTCGCTGGTCCTGCGGTGATTCATTATGTGTAGCTCTGATCTGCAGAGCTTAAATCTTCTGGGAACAGACAATGGCAAAATGTATCCTTTGAGCTGAGCCCAGGTGTTGTGTGCAAGAATGTCTAGTTGATGGTAGTCAGAAATATAATCAGGAAAGTGCTAGCAGCAGTATGGATGATCGTGGTCCACAGGGCATCAGCCTACTCCCTGAACATCTACTGTTTTCTGGTATACATACAGTTTTAGTGATTTATTTTAAGCTTAGCACAAAGAGAAGTTTTGCTGCAGGGAGAAGGTTTAAAAAGAAGACTATATATGAGTATACGTGAGTAATTACATACACACATAGCTATGGACCAGTATTATCTCGTTCTCTTAGGTTCTCATGTGATTGCTTTTGTGCATCTTCTCTGTGTCCTGAATGACAGGTTCTTTGGAGGTAAAGACTCATTTTCTTTTGCATATGGCGCTAGGACACATCTGATTGGAGGCTTGTGAGGCTCACGTATTCACGTGCAAGCAATATAAACAGCAATTGCACCAGATGAATTCTGCACCAGCACTGGAAGTGTTGGCTTCAAGAGAACTGAGTCTTGTGGGGAACATCTATGCACAAGCCTACTAGTAGAATCACAGCACATGAGGGCTCAGTGCCAGTACACTCACTCTCTTATACACTGCAACAGGAAAGCACTCTAAAATCCAAGAGTTGTTTGAACAGATATTTTAAAAATGTTATTAATGCCATTTCTAAAAATGTTATTAATGCCATTTTTAAAATTTGATATAGTATTTAAAATGAAAAATAACATCAAAATTTAAAGAGGCAGCTAAGTAGCAAAGTTATAAATTAATTTTCCTTACTATAGCTGGTTTATGTCTGCTAAATTGATCTAGGCCCTGCAGTTCAATTGGCTGAGATTTAAGTCTTTGTATGCTAAACCTAGAAAGTGAGTATGTTGAGGGAGAAGAAGGGGAAGGAAAGGGGAACTTGCTATCCAAACCTTTCTTCTACCATTAATGCCACTTAGGACAGCAATACAGAAGTGGGACTACTTAATTTCCTATATCAAATACTTGTATCACAAATGGATCCAGCTTTAATTAAGGAAATACCCTTGCCCCCTCTCATATGACCTAAATTGGGAATGTAAGACTTGATTGTGGACAAGACCCTAATGAAGCCTTAATCAAAACTGTTATGCCAAAGTGCAAAGAAAATGGCCAAAACCTGAAAAATTGCTAATTGAGTTCCTATGTGTGGAACAGATAAGGGTTTCACAAGAGTAAGATGGCTTGTTCTCTGTAGGGTTTGGGTATTTTTTTTTTCCCTCTAAGCCCTGGCTTTCAACTATTGTTTTAATGTTAGTTCTTTAACCTGGCACTTGCCATGGAGAAGCAATACTTGATTCTTGGACTCTTATTTCTGCCTTATCAAGCTGTAGGTTCATAATGAAGTTTGCTTGTTCACTTTTGTCAAGAGACACATCACATAAAAGGAGAACTTGATTGCTTGGCTTTGCAAGTGCAAATATTTTTTCAATGCAGTTGATAGATAAACTGTCTTTTGTTTTAACTACTGAAGAGTTTCTGAAACTTGTTGCTCTTGAGCTAGCAGGAGTCCATACCACCAAGAGATGCTGTGATAGAGCTGATCTGTGTTATTCATAACAAGTAGTTTCTCACTTTTTGGATCAGATTTTAACCTTTAAGCTGCAGATATCTTCATGGCTCTATGTCACTTCAAGCTACCTTCAGCCTCAGCTACTGCAGATATGGTGATTTTGCCATGCTCTCCATCTTTCTTCTCAGCTGTTCATTCCTGCCAGCCTGCTTTTGCTCATGTTGATGTTTTGGTGTCACACTGGGAACTGGATCAAAGATCAGCCCTCAAGGGATGCATGCAGTATTTGCTTGTTTTGTTGTTTCTTCATTTTCAGCTGCTACAAGAAAGAGATTGGGTTGGTGATGAAGAGAAGGAAGCTGTTTGGGCCAGAGCCGAAATTTATTTTCAAATAAAGTGATAGTAGCTCTAGCTAGAGACTTAATCATGTGATCAGTTAGTTGCATGATTAACTTGGCCATCCTATTATATAGCTAGTGTTCCGTTACCAGCAAGCAGAAGATTCCACTAAGCTGCTTGCACTTTGAGGTTCTCAGAATATATTTCCTATGTGGTCATTTTGGCTATCATCATGTCACATTGAGCAGTGTTTTGTGTTGAAATTATTTATCAATTTTGAAAGGTCTTTTCCTGTGAAGTGAGGAAACTGATAAATAAAATAGTTTGCAGTAAAAAAGCTAGCCTAGAAAATGAAAAATGTTAGCCTCAAAGGTTAGTGTTTCAGAAAGCTGAGAACCAAGAGAGTTGTGTAAACTTTTCTATTTTAAGGGAGACTGACGTCTAGTACAGACTGACCTCCAGGCATAGAGGTTTGTCTGTATATCCATCCTCTCAATTCTAATATATGGAAATGGAAGTCATAAAATAAATGGAAATAAAGGGAAAACGTATTTGAAAAAACACTGAGTTAAGGTTTTGGGCTTTTGAAGATATAGTTTCTCTGCTTTGCTGGACCATATTTTACTGGTTTAAATCATATGTAGATAGCATTTCTGTGTCCTTTTTACAATGGTTTCATGCACTAATACTGAAGCATAAAGCAAATCGTATTTTACTTTCAGAAAAGCAGAGAAAGAGTGGAATAAGAATATGAAAGACTGCAGTATTTGCCCTTTTGTTTCTGTTTCTTAAGCATGCTGGTGTCACACTGCATCCAAGTTTGAATGGGTTTAGGAGTTTGTTTTGCCATCACTAGTTCCAAGAAAAATAAGGTTCATAAGTACTTAAGCACCTCGTTTTCTTTGCCTGCTTAGTGTATGCTCAGCACTGAACCACAGAAGTGAAGTGGCCCATTCTAAATATAAAAACTTATTTACTAGCTCAGTTTTGAGGAAGGTGCTGTCAGGGTGGCAGGTGGAAGAGGAAACTGGTAATGAAACATACAGTTCTCACTGGTTCAGTTAGTTGGGGCCATTTGTGGTAACAAATGTTATTTCAAGTTCATGCGGTTATAGCCTCATCCTGTATTTCAGTACTTTCTAATTAATGTATTTGGAAACAGGTGATGTCAGTGTGTGTGTAAGTTTAAATATATATCCTGGTGGCTGCTCTATTACTTTCACTTATGCAGATGCTATAATAGAAAGATAGAACCTGCAATTAATTTGTCTGATTTTCACCAAAAACCAAACCAAAACTGAACCCACGAAACTTGTGTTTTAAATTAAGTTGCCTTTTTTTTTAAGAAAGAAGATTTAACTTGCAGCTTTCCTACCTGTTGATTTGTGTTTGTATTTTTTTTAACATCTGTATTCTGTCTCAAATGTCTGAATACTACAACAATTAAAAGTCTTCAGACTGTAGAACACTTGATTGTGGCTACAAGCTCCATCTTTGGCTATAACAAATACTGAACAATACAAACAGATGCTTGCTATAATCTGTCCTCCCAGCAGTAGGTCACTGTGATTTGCATTGTTGAAAAACGTAAATTCAAAGCAGGTGGGTAGGGGAGGAAGTTAAAAAGGATATGGAGATACTGGGCAGGATTTGGTTAGATGACTGTCTTGTGCATACTGATTTTTAAAGGATTGTGGAAACATTGATCAGCGTTCTATGGCAGTTTGGTTAGTAGCAATATATATGTTATTCTCTAGGTTCTTCAGAGTGGGAAATTTCCTTTCTTGTTAAACTGTTTTTATTAGAAGAATTCATCTGAGAAGCGCAGATGCAGGATAATGTATTTCCTTTCATTTAGCATCTGGGCTACTGGTTCAACAAATTTGAGAAAGGGCACCAGTTATATTTTGTATTGCCTTTTTATTTTTTTTTTTACTTTATCATAGCTTTAGACAAGTTTTCATGTAAAAAATAATCATGTTTGTAATCCACATGTTTCAGTTTTAATGTGTGGTTTCCCTTTAAACATGTTTCATTTGCTGTTCTTTCTTTGTTTTGTGCAGTGTGCCTGCCTGTGTCTTCCATAACTTAATTGACAGGAGGCATGTGACAAGTCCAGTTTTCTTCTGTGTGAGGTATCTTAGTGTGTGCCTTACAAAATGTAATCTTGTAGCTATAGAAAGCAGTAAGTCATACTTGTAATGGGTACAGGATATCAGAATTTAATATCACACTCTCATTGTTTCTGCTTGATATGAATGAAATGTATGTATTGTGATAATTGAATGCACATATGATATTTTTTTCTTTACAAAGATAATGACCAGTGGATGGTAACAGACTAAAATGTTGTGTTGTAATGAGAAGAAAGTCTCTCAATTTCTTGATGCTGTTTCAATTCTGTGCACTTTGGCCATATGCCCAGCAAGGATCGTGAACGGGAACATGCTGTCTTGAGGGTAGTGAGAAAATTTTCTTGACCCTTAATTCGTATTCTTGCACTTGCTGATCCACAGATATGGATTGGCATAAAGAGGTAAGCTGAAGTGATACACTGAGCAGCACATTGCACAGACCCTTATTAGAGGTATAATACTTGGTTAAACAGGTGAAGATGTGCTGGTTTAAAAGTAAACTGGCAGGAGAAATGAACACAACTCTAGGCAGATTATAAGTTCAGAGTTACAATTTACTAAAAGTAAATTACAGTAGATGCAACAATACAGAGAAAAACTGGTTTTAACCCACAAAAAACAGATGTATAACCCAGCCCCCTGGGACAAGAACAGAACAGTGTTCATTGGCCCCTGTGCTGACCAGCACGTGCCCCTTCCGCCAGCTGCAAAGTAAAAGGAAAGGAAAACCTCTTGGTCTGGGTAGTGGTGGCAGTTCTGTTGAAGTAATGATCACAGTGTTGTCAAGAGTGGCAGTTGCAGTCCTGTTGGAGTCTGGTCCTCCTCTGGATCCAACAAGTGGTACCAGAAGTCCCAAAACCCCAAGATTATATGTGCTCAGGTTCAGGTGGGAAAGTCCAGTACCTGCCCCAGGGCAGGGAGTTTCCCAGTGGGTGATTTAACTCTGTGAGTCTTGTGATATTTTTGTAGTCTTTGATGGTCTAGGTGTTGCAGCTTCGGAGGGGGGGGAATTATCACAGCTGAGTCCTTAGGTGTGCGCTGGGCAGCTGCTCGAAATGATCCATTATCAACAGCCCATCAGAAATGACATAGAGGGTGCAGAATACACAGTTTTGGTTATACCCACATAGTAATAAACTGGTCCTGGGGCCTGTAACTAGGACAACATCACACAATACAAACAAGGCCATGACCATTAGACACTGCTGCAGTGGAAAAAACAAAATTGGTCTTTACTGGTGAAGTTAGCTGCTGAAAAATAGTTAGCTAGGGTCATAGAAGTGCTCAGGTTGAGTGATTGTATCAATTAGGTTTGCAATGTGAAACATTAAAGGCAAAAAACTAAATGCTCTCTCTGAGCATAGAACTTGGGGAATAGCATTAAAGGTAACAGTTTTGTTTCTTGGTCATGCATCAGAGATCAGATCAGCTTTGTATTAGCATGCCGATAATGATAGATGTAGTGATTGCACGTATAAATAATTTAGGCTGCCCCCCAGCAAAATATATAAGGGAGATCAGAGCACTTACTTTGGACTCTTAACTACAGTCGAGGAGGCACACCACCAGTTAGCGTGTCTGAACAGAGGGCACAGCAACTGCTGGGAGTGAGAACTTCAGAAATGCCTTTTTGGAGACTTCACATGTGACTGCAGCCTAGGATGCAGTTTCCTGAGCAGCACCCCCACACCATGCATGGCCAGCACAGGCATGTCTGTGGTTTGGTGGTGAACCAAGTGTGGACACAGATAAAACCTTTGTTTGGCTGGCTGAATCCCTCAATCTCATGCATCAGCTGGTATAAAGCCAGGGTAGTGCCAGACATAGACTGCAACTGGAGATGGTGGACAGGGCTCAGCAGTCACTTGAGAGGTGAGCTTTCCCACCTTTCAGGCTGAGACATTTTTCAGCCAAACACAGCAGAATTGAACATGTTGCAAAAGCCTGGATGTGGCTATGTCTAATGTGGCTTTTAGTTCTTTCTTTCCTTAGTCACGATCCAGGTAGGAGGCCTGTCTTTCATCAGATAAGAATCTGCCTCTGTTTATTACTTGGCAAACACAGCAACTGCCATAGCTTTTCAAATTAAAAATGGGCAGGCTCTGGAAGAAGATATGATGACGATGGTACCTATTTGACACAATGATTTAAAACTGAGGGAGTGGAAAGAATAGATCCTTTCTCAATTTGAGTATGGCTTGTGGTTTTTGCCATTAGGTGTGGTCTGTAGCAAGCAGGCTGTTTGTCATGGCCTCAGCTTGCCTTTACGCAATCAAGAGCAAAAGGAAGCGCCTGACTTTCACTTGGTAGTTCTGGCTCTTGGATGAGAACCTTGCTTGTGGCCCCTGTTCCCAGGACCGTTTCTAATATAGCTTCATAGAGCCCCCTCAGAAGACCAAGTACTCTCTGGTAATAACCTTGGCAGTGAAGTTTATTACTAGGAGATGACAGATCCACTTCAGTGAAAACTGTCTGCTAATTTTTAGATGATCTCACAAATGTATTGAAGGCAACTGAATAAACTTCCTGGATTTTGCCTTTTGTCAGTTGAGCCACATAATATGTTTGGGAAGCAGCTCCTATGGTTGAATCAAGCTACTTGTGTTTTGTTTGATTGAGACCTTTCCTGACTTTAGCAATTGCTTCTGTATATTCTCTCTTGTTTTTTTTAAAAAAGAACTAGTTAGCTTCCACAACTTCTTGTGTTTTTAAAACAGACCCTTCAAAAGATGCTAGACTTTGCTGAGCAGCTACTCTCTTAATTGAACAGCAGTGGTCTTAAAGCAAGCTTTCTAGTTGGATCAGCGCCCAGCTTGTAAACATGTGATGTTTTCTCATTTGTACAGATCCAGTGTCCATCTTGCCAATTTGTTTGGTGTTTCAAGTGCCACTCTCCCTGGCATGAAGGCGTTAACTGCAAAGAATACAAGAAGGGAGACAAGCTGTTACGTCACTGGGCCAACGAAATTGAACACGGGCAGAGGAATGCCCAGAAGTGTCCAAAATGCAAGGTGAGCTGCTCTCCCTTGGCTTGCAGGTAGTGCCTTCAAATGGTTCAAATATACATTTAAAATAAACATTTGTAGCTTCTGCTCAACATTGAAAATGAAATTCACACTTGCTATGCAGTTTCTTTTTAATGACCCCTTAAATAAAATAGGTCAGATGTTTTACTTGCTGGTTCCTGCACTGATTCTGCAGAATATCTGCATGTAAAAGCAACGTTATGGAAATCGTAAGAGGGGGCTTTGACATATGCTTAGAATCACAGAATCATAGAATGGTTTGGGTTAATGAATGTGTTACAGAATAAATCATTCAAAAAATAAAGCTTTAAAGAAATGGGAAGCTGTAGAGAACTATGATGCCCTTTGTTAGGTTTTCCAGAGAGTTGAAGTGAATTCAGTTTCACTAAGCAGGAAGTACTCTGTCAGAGAGTTAACTTAAGGGAGATTTTAAGGTTTGGCAAAATTGTGAGTTTTTTAGGAATTAAATGTCAGTTCTTCACAAGTCACATCTCAAGGTGCGACTTCACAGGCTGCACCTCGAGTACTGTGTCTGGTTCTGGGCCCTTCACTTCAAGAAAGACATTGAGGTGCTGGAGTGAGTCCAGAGAAAGGCAGTGAACTGGTGACAGGTCCAGTGGGTAAATCCTTTGAGGAGTGGCTGAGGGAGCTGGGGTTGTTTAGCCTGGAGAAGAGGAGGCTCAGGGGAGACCTCATCACTCTCTACAACTACCTGAAAGGAGGTTGTAGCCAGGTGGAGGTTGGTCACTTCTCTAGGGCAGCCAGCAACAGGACAAGAGGACATAGCCTCAAGCTGTTCCAGGGGAGGTTGAGGCTGGACATCAGGAGGAATTTCTTCACTGAAAGAGTTGTCAAACATTGGAACAAGCTGCCCAGGGTTTTCAGTGGTTTTGGTAAGTGCTTTGAAAGAACATAATCCTTTCTAATGTGAATATAGCGGGGACTGTTGAATCAGCTTAAACTTGATTGCTTTTTCCTGTAGCTGGGTACAGGTTTAGTGAATCTAATAGCAATAGCTTATATTTACCTAGTCTCTCTAAGGTGTGTTTACATAAGATAAGAATGTTACACACTGTCCAGCTATGTAATTGTAGATCTATGTTGTGACTGTATGTCACTATGGAAATATGCTACTCTTTTTTTAACTGTATCTTAAGTTAATTTTTATATACTTTTTGTTTTTAATAGAGCCTTTTCCAAATTTACTATACACCATTTTGAGAAGGTCAGCATAGACAATTTTTCTCAACAAGACTTGTCCAAAAAGTGCTTGTCCTGTTCTAGAGAGAACTGGCTAGTGCATGCAAACTTGCTACATGTTTTTGGATGCCATTTGAGAAAATCTATAACCTTATTTGTCTTTCTGCAGTACTGTTTAAGGGGTTTATTTTTTACAATTTCTTGCTATGTGTTTGCAGCAAAATGCCTTTGTTTCCACAAGTGTTTTTACAGTGCAGCAAACCAAGGAAGTACTTCATGTTGGTGTTATCTTACCACAGATTTCAAAAACAATACTGTCTGAGGAAACACCACACAACAGCTCTAGTTTAGAAAGCTTTGAAAGGCAACAGAAGCTTTAAGTAAACAAGGATGTCAATGCAAATAGAGGAGTGTGTACTTCTTATCTGTGGCTTATCTGTTCTGATTAATGTAAGCGTTATCAAATAACTCAGGGCATAGATTTTGAAGGTGCTCTGCAAATTAATTCTCATCCTCTGGAGGGAGGGGAGTCCTTACTTGTATACAAAGGGATAAAGCTATGCAGGTTTTCTTCAGGAGCGGAGGAGAAATGGCCATTCTCATCCTCAGAACCCTTGGCAGTGATTTCCCTAGAAGATTTCTTTGAGAGGACTTGTAAGATACAGAGGAGGTAAAGTGAAGGTCTGAAATAGCCACTGTGCTACTTCAGTGGTTTCCTTAAGACTCTGAGCTAGGTGTGTTTGCCTTTGATGTGTAATTTTTACCCCTCTTGTGCTCGGAGCCATTCTTGGGTTTCTGAATGACTACACCTTCCGCTGTACGGTGAGGGTACATCTTTGGTTTTGAACAAGTGTTGGATGTATGATGAAGCCTGTTGCATTGACTGAATGTTTGGAGGCAGAAACTGCTTGCAGTTGTCATGCTCTCACCTTGCCTCCTCTACTGTCACAGTGCTGCTGGGGACCCTGCAGTTACAAGGCACTGGACCCCATGCAGCTGCAGCTAACTATAGCAAGCTGCATTCCTGGCCCCATGCATTCCCCCGGCTGCCTGTTGCATACCGTGGTATTCCGGTGGAGCAGGAACAGTCATGTGATATCTGATCCATCAGCTATTGCCTTCTCAACTTATAGATTTGTAATCCATCTCTGTTAGTGGATTATCTGGAGGGCAGGGAGGCATGTCCATGTGAACCAGAGCTGAAGTTGATCTGGTGAGATGTCATGTCTTAGGCTTGAAGGCAGCCTGACCAAATCATACAAAGTTCATCTGGCGTTGTCAGTCTGTGTGCATGTGACAGGGAGTCCAAGCCCTGCATCTAATGTTTGGGGTTTATTTTTTTTACTTCATTTTTTTAATAAAGTCTCTCCTCACTATAAAAAGGAACATTTTTTCAACAAAAAAATATGGGCAAGTATAACCAGTTGTTCCAGATTTGCAGCTTTTGAAGATAGTTACATATGTGCAGATAAGTATTCACTAAAATTTTTTTATGGTTTACTTTTGAAGGAAGCAACATAAAGTACACGTAATTGCAGTATGTGTCTGTAATAAAATAAATCACATAAAAGAAGTATCAGGTTCTTTTATGTTTAAAGAGGACAGCATGTTTGGAGGACTTAGAGTAGAAACAAGTAGCTTGTCAAATGATACAGCAGTCGTGCCTGGCTAACTGGAGCTGGCTTGCATCTAGGCAAGCACGGATAGGCGTGAAACGTGAAGTAGTTTTGGTTTGCATCTAGGGTTTTTATAGGATGGATGGTAACTTAATTGGGTTGGTAAATTAGAGAAAAGAAAGGAGAATTCAACGGTCTTGATTCAAAAAGAAGATAAAACAACCAGTTAATTCTCATTAGTGTCATAAGATCTAGTTCCCTCGTTTACATGTATAAGATGGAATCAGCAGATAAGGAAAGTTACCTCTAAAATTGCAAAAGTCCATATAATTGCTTTCTGAATTTCAGTCCCCTGAAAAACTAATTGGAATTAAAATTTAAAGTTAATTTGTTAAAATACATTAAGTCACTATTAAAATTCCTTCATTTCAGTTCAAGTTAATCTTAGGAATTACATTAAACTGTGGCTCCATGAGCAAGGTCAACATTTTTTCACATGTAACCTGAAAAGTAAAAACAAAAGTCAAACTGCCCCTTCTAGAAGAAAATAGTGTATAACTTTATAAGTTATGCTTAAGTTGGTACAATATTGAGTAGACTTCTGTTTCTACTTCGCTTGCAGTCAGTTTTTAAATGTGAAAGTTTTAAAATCAAGTGGCTTATAAAGTTCATCAACAATGGTGTTTTTTCAGGTGCTTCTGGAACGCAGGGCAGCTGTGATACAGCAGGCTTTCTCAGGGTAGAGAGGGTTGCTTGGTCATAAGGGATGCTATTTGCATCCCTTCTCTGGGGCAAATGTAAGTCCACTAGAATACTTGCTCACTAGGAAGTATTTTTATAGCCCAATTCTCTCTTTTGTGAATGTCTTTCACCTCTTATGTATGGAAGCAGCATTTGAAAGTGTAGAAATGCAAATTCTGAGATCACTGCTGTTGACACAGGGATGTTGGCAGATGTATCTGGAACTGCTGTTAACTCCATCTGCTCTTGGATCTTTTACCCTGAATATTGCTGCTGAAAAACATCACTTTGCTACATGTATAAAGTGCCAATTTCAGTAGATGTGTGGGTGAGTCAGTTGTGATCCCAGATGACCCCTGATCAGCACCAAACATGTGACTCTCTCGAGAATGTTGGATAGTCCAGGAGCCATGAGCCTCTCTTGAGGTACCTAAGCTATTAGTGTCTCTGGTGCTTGCAGGGTCATGGAGTGGTGATGCCTTGTCTTTGCCTGTATCTCCCTGAAAAATAAATATATGTAGATATCTGAAGGAATTTCAGGAGGCATTCATTTATCCATTGCAAGTTTCAAAAGATAAAATTCCAGTTGGATATAAAAGGAAAAAATATTCCCAGGGAGAATGGTGAAGCATGGGACAGGTTGCTCAAAGAGGCTGTGACATACCCATACTTGGAAATTTTTAAAATCTAATGGGATGAGACTTGGAGCAATCTGATCTGACTTTGAAGTTAGTCCAGCTTGGAGCTAGGGGTTAAAATAGGTGACCTCCAAGAGTCACTTTCAACCTCAATTATTAGGTAATTTTATCTGCCTTTCTGTGGACCACTGTGGAATGTGGTCTCAGGACGTGGGACAGGGGTGGTATGTGGGATGTGTTTAGCAATTTTGTGAGCTAGGAAGAGTGTGTGTTTACCACTACATTAGCTGTGGTTTTAGTTGACAAGATTTAAAGTAGCATGTAATTGTATTTGATTCCATGGAATACTCAGGACCAGGATTGCCCTCTCTCCAAAGACTCTTGGAACTATTAACAGAGCTTTATTAGATCTGTGCAAAGTAGGTAAATTTTATCAGTCTTCAGAAGAGTACATGGAGATACAGGAATGGAACTACTTCTGCTGGCAATCAGCAGAAAGATGGATGTAGAACCTAGGCAGCCTGCTTCATGCTCTACTGTGGGCATCATGAAAGCTTGGTGTAATTTTTAATATGGTTTGTGGAATCTTTTTTGAAAAAAAAAAAAAAAAAGACAAACCAATAAACAACGGCCATACTTGTCAAATGATTCACTGTAACAGCAGTGTCTTTCTGGTGTGTATTACAAAATGCCAAATCAATTTGTGATGTGAAAGGGATGGGGCCACAGGTGGTGTAAGAGGAAAACCCATCTGTGGAGAGGTCAAGCAGAGTTCATAGCTATATTTACTGTGCTGCTTTTCGTTTTAATAAAGTTCAGTGCTAATGTGTCTTCTCCAGAAATAAAAACAAATTTTCAGTGAGGGCAAGGATCACACATGTTCTCATCTGATATGAAAGATGTTTAAGCAAGGAAGGAGAATTATACAGAAAATGGAAGTCTGGAAACAACTGTAACTTATATTTAATGCTCTGAAATTTGCCTTAGAAAACCATTATTGTCTTAAACCAGCTGCAGTATTAATGCAAGTGCAGGCTTAAGCAGGGTGTTGCTTGCAGTGTCTTTTCATTTGGCACATGGACTGTACTGGGTAGTGCCTGCTTTCCTGTGCTTAAGGAGTGGGAAAAAATAAGTTTTTTTTTATTCCTTCCTCTCATACAGATCCACATCCAGAGAACTGAAGGGTGTGACCACATGACCTGTTCACAGTGTAACACTAATTTCTGTTACCGTTGTGGGGAGAGATACCGCCAGCTCCGCTTTTTTGGAGATCACACGTCAAACCTCAGTATCTTTGGATGCAAATACCGCTACCTCCCCGAGAGACCACATTTAAGGAGATTAGTGCGAGGCTCCGTTTGTGGTGAGTGGATAAAGGTTCCTTGTGGAGAGCTGCACCATGAAGTGATTGGGGGGATAAGGCAATATTTAAATTAAAATGTGGTTTAAAGTATTGGATGGGCAACTTGTTTTTCAGTTATGTAAAGGTGGGTTATCAAATATATTTAAATATATCACATTTGCACTCCCTTAGACTTGTATGAGTAAGTATTTTGTCCTCTTCTGATAGCTTCTGTTTCCTAACCTTTTTAAGTAATACATAAGCAAACTGGAAAAATGCTGTCAATATGAATGTGGCTGGCTGTGTTTATTATTCTAAAAGCATATAGGAGAAATGGATAAGAGCAGGAACCTTTTTTTAACCTCTCAGTTAAGGATCTGTGTGAATATAGCACTGTTTGGATTTGAACCTGATCTGGGTTATTTTTTAACTGTTAGCTTAAGTTCAGATAATATCCAGCTTAAAAAAAAAAATAATATACATTAATATATACATTCATTTCTCTCAGAGGTATGATGCCAAAATACAACCATACAGAATGGTTATATTAACTGTCAAAAACTAGGGACCTAATAAAGAAAATAGAACTTTTTGTACTTTGAATTAAGCCATGGAAATTGGAAATTCAGCTAGGATTAGGAATTGCTTTGAGCTTATCAATTGGTGATGTTGATTACAGAGGTAAAGGTAAGAGACTGTACTTGTGGAAATAGAAGTCAGCAGACCTGAGCTGAAAACATTACTCCTGAGCCAAACACGTTCCAGTACGAAAACTGAGTGATTTTTAGAGTAACACAAGAGTTGGCAAACAAACATAGGCCTGGTAATAAAAATGCCAATCTTGCTGCTCTGCAAAGTTGTGGAAGATTAACAAAACCGGAATGGTTGTTTAACAAGGGACAATAAGTTATTCAAGCTCATTATTTTGACCTCAGGAACTTGCAAGTCTTTATAACAAACTTTATCAGAGAGGTGAATTAAAGATACATATGAATAACAAGAAAGTGGATGAAAATTGAAAATAGTTGGAGGTGCCTACTCTGGACACATTTTGTAGATATTAATTCCAGTGGATGAGAAGATCTAGTCTAGATTAAAAACAATGCTGGCGCTAAGGCACATAGATAGAAACATTTCATGAATAAATTTAGGCTTAAAACTCAAGAACTGTTTCAAAGCACTTAGTAAGATTTCAGAAGAGCTTTTATTAATAGCCACAGTGGGAAAAAATGTAAGCTGTTTTAAAATGTATCTTGTTACTTTTGGTGTAATTAGTATCTGCTGTAGTAATGGACTGTTCTCAGAGACATAACCAAGTCAATGCTGCTCACGTGCAGAATCATGAGTTGCCTTATTAGAATTATAGAATAGTTTGGTTTGAAAGGGACTTTTTAAAGGCCATCTAGTCCAGCCCATCTGCAACTAGATCAAGTTGCTCGGAGCCCTGTCCAACTTGGCTTTGAATGTTTACAGGGATGGGTCATCCACTACATCTCTGGACAACCTGAGCCAATGGTTCACCACCCTCATTATAAAAAAACTTATATGCAATCTAAGTTGCCCTCCTTCAGTCTAAAGCCGTTACCTCTTGTTCTATTGCTACATGCACTTGTAAAAAGTCCCTCTCCAGCTAGCTTGTAGGCCCAAGATTAAACCTTCTCTATGCAATGGAGATGCAAAGATAAAAAAAGTGAGTTTCATCATAGCATAAATTTTCACAAAATAACATTATCATTCTGGTAATATTTGCAGTGGTTTACATTTAAGGTATCTAAATATGTAGTTGGAATGTTTTAATGTCACATAATAAGTCCCAAATACAGATGCATGTACTGCATGTGCATAACTACTGTTAAAATTAGTTTATATTTACCTTGCTTGTTGTTTTAGGGAACAGCAATACACAGCCTTTTCCTTTTAAAATAAAACAGCTTTTACTAGTAAGAAACAAAAGTATTTTATTTGTAAACATCACCTTGAGGGCAGTAGAGAAATGTGGAAGGGCATATACGAAGTTCAGTGGTGAAGATGTGTATGTTCATATTTAAAAGATCATACATAGAGAAGGTATAAAATATTTTTATTTCAATTTCCTGTTTGCAAGTGCACTTGTGGTTTGCATTAATTAGTAAACAAGAAAGATTACCAAAGCTCAAAGCCTCAGATGACATTTCTTATAGAGGCTTTCTATTAAAAATTTCTCTCCAGGACTATCTCTTACATGGTGCAATTTCTTACAAGAATGGTCATCATTTGAATAGAGACAGAGCTAGCTGAACCTGCCAGCACATGTAGTTAATTACACCCTTTTTTACAATAGCTTGTTAGCACCCAAGTTGACAATAATTCAAAAAATTCTGCATTGATGCTCATGACTTACATCCCTGTCATCTCTAGAACTCTAGATTTTCATATTGATCCCGTTACACTTTACGAATAACTATCAAAACACTCCAGAGCCCTGACAGAACTCACACATGAAAACAAAAAATTAACCGCTTCAAAAATTTGCATCAGATTTGAACTCTGGAATTGAGGTCACAGCGCTTCCTCCATTGGATTAGATTTTGGCTATGATTTGCGTATATGAGCTAGCCTAGATTTTTGTGTTTTTTTCCACAAAAGTGCATGTGTGGAAAAACGTGTTTTTTCACATGTGTTTTTTAAGACAATGTTATATTGCTGTAAAGTTGTACCTATTGACAGTTTTCTTCAAAAAAGGTGTAATCCCAAACTGTGATTTGTGTCTGTTCAGTTTGTGGATAGATATGGTTACTTTGATTTGTAAGCAGACTCTTCTTGTGTCTCTGCTGCTTGAACAATAATGATATTTAGACTTAAAAGATAAAACTTATTATTTCTCATATGCTAGTGATTAAATTAGTTTTCTAAAACTAGTTTATTAATATTTTACATGGCAAAGAATTCTTGAAGTATTTGATTGTTTGTGTGTATTACCCTAAAACCCTCCACCAAACCCAAAGTTATGCAAGGGAAAAATGTTCCCTCATGTTTCCTGAAATACTTCATCATTTTGCAGAAAAATATGATCCTCTGTATCACAAGTAAGGTGACCCCTCGGAGACACCTGTAAATACAGTTATTACATTACCACAGATATCTAAGTCTTCATGCTGAGTGGCTCAGTAGAGAAATTGTTTACCATTAATTTGAGTGTGATTGTAAAAAAGGTTCCCTTTTGAGGCTTGTTCTGTTTACAACCATTTCTTCTTAAGTGATCCCTAAAAATTAGCTTTGGGCAATACCAAACTGGGTCATAACCTGCCACTGAGTTCATCACATGGGATAATGACCCAAGATTTTATTCAGCTCCGAGACAGGTTTTACATTTGCTCTCTCTGCAGTCTTGGAGCTAACAGACATAGGGCAGTGGGTCTTTGGGCAGTTCAGTGCCTGCAATAAACATTCTTAGTCTCAGTGTCATTTCATGGTGTGTCATGATTCCATCATGTTACATTCATCCTTCTGTCTACACTTAAATAATTTAGTTGACAGCTTCTGTGTGTATAGAACGCAGCACAGTGGAGTCCCAAGGTCTACCATTAGGATGCCTAGCAACTAGAGTAATATAAATAATATTTGCCCGTTTTTTTCTTCTAGGAATTAATGTTTCCCACCCACAACACTGCTATGAAATTTAAAAGCTATCAAAACAGTATGAAAAGGACCAGTTCATTTAACTGCTGTAAATATTTCCAAAATATCTAATTTTTCCTTCAGACTGCTCAAATTAGTGTCTCAGGTTATGGAGAGGTTTGAATCATTATTGAATGAAGTAATCCATTTACTGAAATCTGATGCAAGTGACTTGAGAGAGGGAATGGCAGGGAAGAGAGAAGCAACAAACTCACTTTTTCTCCCATTCTAGAGGTGATCTTTCAAACACATGCCTAACTTAGAGACTTGCCAAATTTCAAGTCCCTGACCAGGCTGCTAGTGTATCAGTAAAAATGCCTTCCCTTCTGCGTTTTCAGACAACTCAGTCATATGATATCTTAGATCCAACTGCTCAGCCAACTGAGACAGGGAGATTCTTCCACTTGAAGGGTGCAACTCAAGAAAGATAACTTCAAGTTCAGTTTCAAATTCACTGTTTCAGAAGGACCCCTGCCTTCACTCCATGATCGTGAACTCATTAGAAATAAAGAATATGAGCATGCTTTATTTGTCCTTCGTCTTATACTCTAGCCAGTATGCTGCACAACATTCCTGCTTTGCTCATGTAAGTGCCACAACATATCCTTACAAATGTTGATCCAAAATAGACTTGGCTGTAGTTTGATTTAGACCTAAATTACGGCTGTACACAAGCACTTCACTGTAGCCTTTTAAAGCGAGCAGAAGCATATTTAGAGGTGATGCTCTCATCACCTTGAGCTAACCTAAACTTTCCAAGATGCTAGTTTGCTTGGCATCTTTCCAGGGTGGTTGCTGTGCAGTTGGATTCCAGAGAAGCCAAATGATAGTAGCTTTATAGCTATCACATTCCTGTCAATGCTTGAGGGATTTCAGAATGGAAACAGAAGTAAATGCAAGCTGTTAATGGACAAAATGAGCTGTGCTCGAAGAGTTGTGGTGGGTGAAGAGTACAGAAAGAAATATGTGCAGGGAGCTGACTGAGTGGTGATAGATCCTAACTGGATTTGTAGGATGAAGTTGCAAATAGGAATCCTATTTGTAAAGGTAAAGTATTTAAAAAATGAACCGGCTTTTGGGAGTCTGATACTGAAATGTTTATGGGTGGTTGGAAAGGGAAAAATAAAAATGCCTTCTTTTAATTGATTAATGAATTTTACATTTCAGCTGGAAAACTACTTGTTACACCCCTAATACTGGTTCTGGGACTGGCACTGGGAGCTGTAGCTGTTGTAATAGGTGAGAGTTACATATATGAATGAAGCTAATCCTGATTATGCAGTGACTTTTGCTGTATAACATCTCAGTATTTTCATCTCAAACAGATGGACACAAAATACACATTTCACAGATACCGTTTTGGTGTCAAGCACATGACTTTTTTTTTTTCTAAAAAACTTGTCTCTAGGTTTTGGTGGGGGTTTTTTCCTTACTTGCATTTTATGCTTATTAGCTTTTTGTTCCTGTATTTGGTTTTCTGAACCAAAATCTTTAACTAGTATAGTTAAACTAGTAAAAAGGCCTGAGTAATTTAAACATAATCTTGGCTGACTTGGATCTGCCTTTTAATCACCCCACTGAATTACAATTTTATGATCTTGGCCATGTGCATGACAAGATTTTTGGGGCACTAGGCATAGTCCCAAGAGCTCACCAGCTTGAAGATGCAACAGCAGCAAAGCAGCAAATTGGGATGAGTCAGTCTCAAAATATGATTCAGTGCATGGGCTGCCAAATTGGATTCCATCACAAAAACTGGTACTGTGAACTCATTTGATATAGTATCAAAGCTATGTCTGTGTGGTTGTATTAATGTGGAGGTAGTTATTTTAGCAAATCTGCTCTTTGCCTGGCTTAGCTGAGTTCTCCCACAGAAAGGAAATTAGCTGTGACAATCAAGGTATAGTTTTGCTCATGCAAGTGCATATGTACTCTTTATGTTGCAGTAATATGTCATTTGGTATCATGCTGCTTCACAGCTCTACACCAAACTACTTACTCCATTGAAAATTTACAGTGCATGCCCTGAGCCATGTTGGGATGTGGGTGGCATCTTTATTTTAATATAATAAAGCCAAAATATACCACAAGAGTTACATTAATAAGGTTGTAAATTACCAATCAACCTATAACCAAAATACTATTACAGCTTTTCTAGACTACATCTGGCCAAATAAGGAATATTGCTATTAATTTCTAGATTTAGACTGCCTTCACTGGAAGTGTGTATATATATATATATACAGAGAGAGAGAGAGAAGGAGGTCTATCTTAAATATTTTTTTCTATTCAATAGCATTTTCATTCAAAAAATATAGACAATAAAATCTTCTTAATGCCAGTAAAGCTTATTTTGCTCTGCAATCCGATATAGTCTACAATCTATAATCCACTGTTTTGCTTATACTAAAAATTAATAGGGTTTTGCAGTAATATAATAACAATAATTGCAATACTCAGCATGCCATTGAAGTTTCATCCTAGGTATGGCTGGATAAGATACAATCAAGAGCAGCAGTATGAGCAGTTCTAAAAATGTGGATTATTTATAGGAAAGTTTTGAGATAATTACAGCAGTATTTTTTGCCAACACCACTGTTAATCTCAGTATCACAGCTGAAAACCATTGTGCACCATTTACAAGGCTATTGAGCAAAGCAAGAACCTTGGTGATTGTGGGAGTGTTTTGTTCTCTGTTGTTACTCTAGTGGTGTCTGAAAAGGAAATCTTTGGCTTTTTCAGTCAACTGGTGCAAAGAGAAAGGGGGAGATCTTCTCATTGGGGTTTGAAAGAGTACATCTTAAGATAAATTGTTTTTCCCTAATTAAATGTGATTTATTTATTTTTCTTTTTACAACTTTCTTTCTCTGAAAAGACTTTTAAGAATAAATAGTACCCTGCCCAAGCAAAGATAAACATTTGGTATTACTTCACAATAGATGAGGATATTTGTAAAAATAAATAATATTTATAAAAAAGTAAAGCTATAGCATGCTGTCTATTGCATGTGAAACTAATTGAAAAATAATTTAGTTGCATCAGACTTGGATTTAGATCTAAGGATTTGCAGAGTGCTTTTAAAAGTTTTGTTTGTATCTTTTACCAAACAGCATGGTTCAGAAATTAATATGTCAGAGATGGGTGTAGGATTAGCAGGAATTTGTTGTAAAGGAAAGAATGAGTGTAGCTCAACTCATTATTGAAGAGACTCTTGCAGGCTAATATTTTTTTCTGCTTGTCCAAATGGCTTGTCTAAATTCTCTTGGGATGTGGAAAGCTCCACCTGAATACATATATTGAAAGAACACAATACACGCACAAGGGATTGCATTTAATTATGGTTTTCTTTGTATTTTCTTCTTTTGGCAGGTTTATTTGTGTTTCCTGTCTATTGCCTTTGTAAAAAGCAGAGGAAAAGGTCACGGACAGGTATGCCCTGGTGAGGATGGACCTTACTCGCCTGAACTGAGCTGGTCCTGCAAGGGCTATACGTGCTTTGTGCAACAGAGCAATACAGTGCTGGTAACAGCATCAAAGCCACCGCCCTGGAAGAAGAATGGGGGTTCTCCTGCCATCTTCCCTCAGCTGAAAACACTACTGCAGACCAGAAAGCCTCTTTGCTCTGGTGCACTCTCAGCAAGATGGGCCCCCTGAGTGCTGCTTTTTAAATGGTTTTGGTTGTTGTTTTTTTTGTTTTTTTTTTTTTAATTATTACTTTGGAGGGGGTTTTTTGAGTCTAAGTTTCTGAACTAGACAATCAAAGTCTGTATTGTAGCCACAACTCTACTACCGATTTGGCCTGTGAAGAAAGCATTTAACTGCTAACATGTGCTCCATTTAACTTCAGTGTTGGCCTTTAAGGGGGAAATGCTTAGAAGTGTTTGGACTCTTACTGTATACTGAGCATACTACTTTTGGTATTAAAAACTACTTCTGTAAATAACTTCCATCACACAGCATTCTGTTCAGCATACTGAAACCCCATCACATGCCAGAACACGACAGCTGATTATCTTCTGAGTCCTCCTGCTAGTAGGCAAGAGTGTAGATTGCCACCGCCAAACTGCAGTGCCTCAGTGGGAAATATCCTTAGTATTGAAGCCCTGTGATACTTAAGAATATGATGATTGGTTTCACTTCAGTAATTTATTTATGACAGTTTATTAATATTAATAGCGGGGGTATGGCAAGAGTGCTTCATTTTTAAATTGTCACAGTACAGAAAAAATTTGAAGGGTTTAGATAACAAGAAGTGTCAGTGGTCTATTCTGTCCCAAGATATCCCTGAAGTGTGTTTGCAGGGAAGATGGGAACCTGCTCTTCTATTCGGACTTGGAATATGATACACATGCTACACACTAGTTGTGTGAAGATAGACTTGATGAAATTTTATAAACCTAAATAGCACATTTTGTTTGTTTGTTAATTTAAGTAGGCTACTACGCAAGTCTTAGAGTACCCACTGCTGTCTCATGAGGAAAATCTGTGAATCTGGGGTAAGGGGGGAGGGGTCATGAATTCTTAGGAGACCATTCTTAATTTCTGTTCCCAGTGTTTCTCTTCCTGGTGCATTACAGTCCTGAAGAGAATAGCTATCTTTGCTCTTTTTTTTCATGACTTCAGAGTTCCACTGTTTGCTACCAAACCTCTTTCGCAGTACGTCACCCTAAAAGCAATCTAATCTAGCATTAGGAATCAGCTACTGAGAATTTTTACACTTTTTATTCCAAATTTATCATACAAATATAATTTTCAAGAAAAAATAAAGTAAATTTGTGTAGGCAGAACACTGAAACAAAGAAAGGAACTGATCAAGAAAAATACCTACTTTATACTGTAAAAATACAAGCTGATCTTAAAGAAAAGATTGGATTTGTAATGTGAAGGTACTTTTTTCCAGTGTGTGTGTTTGAAGATACACATATATATGTGTGTGTATATATATATGTTTGTGTATATATGGGCAAAGGGGAAAGCAAGAAGATGGGAAATGTCCTGAAGAGTCTACAGACTTCAAAATTTAGGCTTGCAAGTAGCATATCATGTAGGAGGATGTACTTTGCACCCCTTTCTTGGTTAAGTCTGAATTCAGTTGTAATTTTTAAGTGAATGGTATTCTGCCCCAGCAAGGTAATACTCTTATAAGATACTCACTTTGACTTCAAAGCCTCAGTGGAAGAAGCTGATGACTTTTGTTTACCTGGAAACACAGTTATCAGCTTTCTGTAGTTGGCTAGTATGCTTGTTTTCTGTCAACTTCTCATTTTGTTTTCTAGGTTTGTTTTTTTTTTCCTTGTTGAAACAGTGTGTACAAGCACATCATAGTAGTCAACAACTATTTAATAATTTCCATTTCAATTTAAGGGCATGTTGACCCTGTTGTCCTAGCAGTAGAAAAAGTATCTTTCTAAGATTTGCAAATTAAGCAGGGAAGCAATGACATTTAGAAATAAAATTCAAAATCTGTTGTCATTGCAAATCTATCTATTAATTAGATTTCTTCTTCTGAGACGCATCAGTTTTCTATTTGTGTTCTGCCTGAGGTTGGAAGCTGCCTTAAAATTGGTCTTGGTTTTGCGTGTGTTTTCTGAGGCTATACATATCAGTTGTCTTTGGCTTACTCAGGGATTTTTATTCCTCTCTTTAAATGTCAAATAATGAAGATATTTTTGTATTATTATTTAGAAAAACCTTCAGACCTCAGAGCGCGAGATTATATATAGATAGATTTGGGTTTGCAATGCAATCTGTAACATGGTGTCAAACTATTCCACTTGAGAATATTTTAGTACTTGAGATTATCTGTAATTAACTAATACAGTGGATTAATTTTCTTGCTTTTCCTGGTTCTGTATAAATATGTGAGATACACTTTTTGTAGCTGTTTTCAGTCTGCTGTGTTTGCCATTTTCAGTTTCTGACAGGAGTTCAGTAAGATCTGAAATTAAGATACTAGAATAAAGAGCATAAAAGGGAAAGTAATAGTTCTGCACTTATTTATATTCAGAGAGCATGTTCTTGTGGATGGAGGAAAGGAACACACAACTCAGCTCCTACATTATCATTTCATCTAGGCCATTTTGATTTTATCAGAACAGATTAAATCAAAGGGAAATGGTTCTTCATGTTCTATACAGAGCAAAAAGAGACATCTTTGACCTTGTAAAGACGAGCAAGCCTCATCTTCTTCTGTGGGGTGGAAAAAAGGGAATGACAATAATTTTTGCTTTTCTGTAAATCAGGAAAAACTTTCAAGAGTCAGACAGAGTAGAACTATGAAAGTCTTTCTCCATCTGTATAAAAATATTCCCACTTGAAAAGTACATAAATACAATTTTTATCAAGATGTTGTAACATAAGCAACCAAAATATGAGAAGTAGCTCAACACAAAGGCTTATGCAATAAAACATTAGCTTTTAAACAACTCATCACAGAAAATCTTGCATACATCAAAGCCATAACATTTGTTTTAAAAGCATTAATTTATGAGTTGAAAAGAAATTGAATGAACTTTGTAAGGAAATTTGAGGATGTTTTTATCATGTAAACATCTTTTGGTTTTGGTAACTACTCTAAAGAAACTACCAGGCTGTTCTACTCCATCTTTAGTAGCAGAAACCTTGTCAGGCAGCTGAATTGACCTACTAATGCAGATTTCACAGTACTATACGCTGATCATTGCTGGTCATTGTGTTTGCTTTCACCACATCTGTTATTTAAGATTATTTATCGTTGTGCGAAGTTGTTGCTCACCGATACCTGTATTCAGACTAGGAAATGGTTAAATCCATTCTACGCTAGCCTTCTCTTTCAAGTTTGCCTGAGAATGGATTTGCCAATGGGCGAAGTCCTGCTTACAGACATGCAGTCAGAGCTAGGGCCTTCCCCGTGGTGCCATGCGGTATGTGCCCAATCCTGCTCCTGCTGGGAGGGCTGGCTCAACATGCCATCCAGCAGGGGCTGCTTTCCCTTTCTCGACTTTCTCCATTATGCCTAATTTAGTTATATTTCAGTAATGGGGTTGAGCTTCAGGGCTACTCATCCATGTCATTGGCTGGATGATTGTCTGCTGTGGCATAGGTATATTTGCAGAGCTTATCCAGCAGCTTGCAACTGGAAAATAATTGTGCTTTTGCCTATGTCACAGTCTATTAGCCAGTGAGAATAAGAACCTGAGTAGGAATACAAGGAGGGAGAGGCAGAAGGGCTATTCTGAGTGGCCTCATGCTGAGCTGATCCATCAGTTTTAGTTCCATACAAAAAGTTGGTTAATGTTCAGTTCTCACCACCTCTGTAATAAACAGCATATTCATAGCTTTCCAATGTCGTTAAAAATACAGTGCACTTTGAATGATCTATTATCTTCCTTTGGGGAAGTGCAAATGTGTAAGGGAAGATTTTGTTTGTTTTTGATGTCATTAATGCTGACTTCATAACTCTTCCTGGTATGTTAGGGGTTTTTTAACTTACACCAATTTATTCATTATAAAAGTTTTATCAACATGAAGTTTATTAAAAATATTAATTTGCAGGGACTATTGCCAATTTAACTAGAAAGCATTTTGGATCACCATCAGATATTCTTTTTAGCCAGGGGGCTTTCTGCTCTTCCAAAGACTGTCACAGCTTGTGTGAAGTTAAATGGTGTGTAGGTGGGGCAGTAATTCTCTCAGAGGATACAAATTCTCCAGTGATGGAGTGGTTTCTTTTGCCAGTTAGATCTGAGAAACTGTTTGATATTCAGGGGCCAAATAGTTTGTAATGCAGACTCTTGAGGGTTTGTTGTTTGTTTTGGTTTTTTTTGTTTTTTTTTAAATTTAGTTGGGTGTTTTGTTTCTTTTGAAAACTTTGCATCATTCATAATTTTGGATATGCTGGTCATGTTTCAAGTTGTGGATAAGAACCATGAATTACTGTTACTTTTATAATCTATATTAAATCTATGATTATACTTATGGGAAGAATCCTACCTGAAGAAACTCTTTAGGAGATAATTTCTTAATTTCTTTTAATTTTGCAGCTTTGTAGTTGCAGTGAATCAGCTTTATTCCTGAAATCAATCATAGCCCCATTAAAGCAGAGAAACTCATTTTTATGCCAGTATGGGATTTGTTCACAAATACTTTGTTGGCATGTTGATAGCCATTGTGCAGGAACTTGAAAATCTGTTTCGCTTCTTAAGTGCAAACTATTATGGAGCCGCTCCTCTCATTTGCCAAATGATGCCAATGTGTTTAGTTAAGTGCAGGAGAGGGAAGGAGTAGGGAAGAATTTCCAAATAACATTCTTAATAGAGCAAATTGTCAGGAGAAGGGATACTAGCTTTTTATATAATAAAGAGACCTCCTTAAAGCTTTGAGTCATTAATAAAATTAGAAACAACATCCACAGACAGTGTTAAATAACATATTCAAAATCTGCTTTTTTCAGTGCAACAAGTAATAGCACAATGTAAGAACTGATATTGTGAACTGTTCAGTGTTTTGGGGACTTAACACATAAACTTGAGGGCACACAACATTTAAAAAGTTATGAGGCTGATCTGTTTGGTGGTTTGTCTTGCTACTGCTAAATTAAAATCGGGCTGAGCCTTGATTCAGTTGAAAGACAAGCAGTGTTTTCACTTATGTTACAGTTTGAGCAGTACTTAATGCCCCCAAACTTTTTTCTTAATAAAACTAACAAATGCAGCTGCTTGCAGACTGTAACTTCCTGGCTGATTCTTCATTACCTTTCTGTGCATAAGATTTCGGGATCTATGTGTTCTCTCTGCAGTAAGGAAGAGAGTGCTCATATAAGGCAGTTAATCTCTAAATGTTTTTCTTAACCTGATAGTGAAATACCATAAGGTAGGGAAAAAAACCTTGATCTTAGAGTGCATGCTCTGATTTCAAACATTAAAATGTGTAATAAGCTTTAATTACTCCATAGCAAAAAATTAACACATACATTTCTAAGTGTAATTCCAGCTGCTTATTTCTAAATATATCTGGTTTAAAAAATAGAGTAGCTATAATAGCGATTAGTTTATTAAAATATGCATATTGTACAAAAGGAAAACTTTTTTGGAGGTTATTTGGCTTACTAAAACTTGAAAAATTAATCTGAAGTGTTTTGGATGGATCAAAGTCAGAAGAGAAACATTCTGTAAAAATATTTGTTTAGCATAAACATGAATTTTGCACATACCTTCTTAAACAAAATTTCATGCCAACCCCGGTCCAGTGTTCACCTTGCTGAAAATTTGTCAGGCTGAAAACAGTATTTTTGAAATTTTAACTTACTGTCACTGAGCATGTTACTAATATAATGCCACATTTACCTCATTGTTAGAAGGAAGTCTATTTACAGAATCCAGAGAAGCTGTTCAGATATTTTAAACCTGTCCTTTAAAACTGCTGATGCAGTCAAGAAGCATTTCCATGCCTTTATGCAAGCTCTGGATGAGCAGATGGATTCAGTCTTTAGTCATAGAAATAAAAAATGCATAAAAAATGAGCTCTTAAGAGTTCTTCATATCAATTTACATTCTGCTACTTTATGTCCCGAAGTTGCAAGGACACGAGTAGATTTACATTTCACTTTGTTTACCATCTCATAATAAAGCGTTTACCATTTGTCCATTTGTTTATACACTTTATTTGTAATGCTGTCCTTTTCCTTCCAAATTTCATGATTTGAATCTCACTTGTGAAAATGGCTTCAGATCAAATTGGACATGGAAAATGTGATCTCATAAGAAGTCGTTTCATTAATGCTTTGCTAAGCTATACCAGCAAAAGATTAGTTTTGTTGTATTTAAATTACTTAAATGCAAAATGCTGAAATCTTTTTCTTCAGGGCTTTAATTTTGCAACTTTTTAAAATGTAATTAAACAGCACAGTCATCTTTGCTACATAACTAAACATCTGAGTATAAAATAACACTTTAAGGTATTTGTTAATTCTTTTCACTATGGTAGAGATGAGAATAATAATATGTGCTGAGAAGAAGAAATAAGTATTTCTGAGGAGCTTGTCCGACCTGAACTTTCTCTTAGTTTCATGACAATTCAATGAGAAATCTTTCCTTGTTCTCATTTGTTTTATGTATTTTAGGATGAAGAATTCCCTTTAAAATAGGTTTAATTTGAATGGCAGGTGGTGAGGGCAGTGAGATAATAAATCACATCCTTTTTAGCGTACAGACTCTTGGCATAATAGGGTGCTGGCCGAAACACTGTGGATTCATTAAGAAAGCAATTTCTAATTCTGTATTTGGGCTTCATAAAAGCTATATGCATCAGTGAGTGGAACTTTTTGTAGTATATTTATTGGATGGCTAAGAAGTTATAAAAACTGGAGGTAGGTAATGCCCATGAAATCAACACTTGAATTCCAGTATTTAGTGTGTTTTGTATAATGAGGAATTTTAAATGTGTAAGTGCCTTATTGCTTGAAACAAATGAAAGGTGTTTGTTCCCCTCAATAGAGCAATACGGGAATTCCTGTTCTGTGGACTCTTACAGTTACATGAAGCCAAAGTAACCAATACTGGTTTGCTCGGAAAATTGAAAAATGTTATGTTAGTGAAGAAATTATTATAAAAGTAATCTGGCATGCTTATTTTAATTCTGATGATCTCATTTTTGAGGCTTTTTTTTTTACTTGCCATTTGCTCCCCTCCCCCCACCGACTCCCACCTTCCTTCAGACTTCTGCACAAATGCATCTTATGTTGTTGTTGGAGTGAGCTTGGCTCATCCAACACAACAAGCCATGAGTTTTCAACCACTGAAAGAAATGCAACTTTTTGGAGAAGAGAATTCAGCTGAAGTTTGGTTAGACCACAGCCTGTCATAGGTGTACCTTCCAACTCCAGGGCTCAAACAGTCCCTGCTCACACCAGTTAGCGAAGGTGGAAGCAGTGCGGAGTGTGGTGTAACTAGATTGGGACTTTGAGCAGGTTAGCAGCATTTCAGTGGTATCAGACTTCAACTAATACTTACTGTTAGTGTAAGTTGCTAACTCCTCTGGTGTGGGTATCTTGATGGACTAATCCATCAATCAAGCGTGATGGCACAGCTCTGGGATCTCTGCCCAGCCCTTTCATCACAGGGTGGAAGGTATGATCTGAAAAAGTATTACTCATTTTGCTATCTTCTGATAGCTTCAAAAAGAATAATGTAGAGTTTATTTCTTCATACTTCCATTCTCAAAAGACAGTGGAATATTGCCTTTTATGATCTAGATTTTCTAAAGGACCTGTTTTTTCATACTAACATCGACTCCCCTTTTGTCCATCTACTACTGGAAATCAGGTGCCAAGATTAAGCCACTTTTCCAAAATTATCTTGAATTACATGAACTTCTGATAGAAATTATCTTTTAAAAAATAGTGAAGTATAAAAGGTAATTTTCAGAAGGAAACTGAGTTAATGGGGGTTAAGAAGAAAAATTATACTTTGAAAATCTATTTATTATATATTTATGATCATGAAACAGTTTTATTATGTTCAGTTTCCTCCACTGAGAATTTGTTAAGACAAGAAGGAAAAGAGGGAGAAAGGAAAATAAGAAGAGTATCCCCTTGAACCTTTTCTTCTCCTGAAATTCCTGTTTTTCAGAACTGTAGGAGAGGTGTTTTTTCCACCCTGGAGTTCTTAATTGGTAATACAGCTGTCACAGTGTTACTGTTAAACACTATTATGAGTGTTTAATCAGGATTCAGCTTGCATATTGAAGGTTTTGGTGATAGGGAGTTTAATTTAGAGCCGTACTGCAGTAAAATTTTAAGTGAATTAACCAGTCTTAGAGATATCTTAATGATATCTGTTTCAGCATTATCTCAAATTTTTAGGCATTAACTAGGTCCTTCTATAACCCATTGAACAGAAGACACCATGTATCAAAATACTTCTTCAATCTTATGAGTTACTGTTTATTTGTACAAGCTATTTCCTTAAATGAAATTTTTCTCTCTTAGAACCAGCAGGCACACAACCAAAATGCTGATAAGGTTTTTCCATTATCTTCGTCTTACAGTTAGCTGATAACTCTATTTTCTGCTGCATAGTATTGCAACAATGGTCTTCGTGCTGTAATAACTTGGGTAGTCTTGGGCAATATTTTACAAATAATTCATCTTCAAGTTGGCATTTTAAATGTATACCAATAATCACTGTTGCGCATGCTATCTGTGTGGCTGCTTTAGTTCATGTCAACCTTTTGTAAGCATTGTTTCTTGCTACCCTCTTCAGAGTGCCTTTTCATTTAGCAGGTCTAGAAGGCGGTTCACTGAAGTCTTCTGTTGAATCTACCATAGTAATGTCTGATCTTTAAAACTTGTCCTGATGAATGTATAACTAAAATCTTGTTCTTTTAAAAAGCTATAGTAGACACAGGTGCATATGCACGTGTACATGCATGGATACAAGGGAAGGTGTTCTGCCAATGTTCGTCCTGCTGGACAGGACCTTTTGAAAGTAAGTGAATTTTTAAACAGTTTTATTTTCAAAATGTTACCTCACTAGTATTTAGTAGTAGGTATGTCTCTGTACTGCTTCACTTTGCTAAATACAATCAAGATCATGATAGCCAGTTTCAAAGACTGCAATGAATCTGGTGTCCGTATTGAGACTGAATTTCGTAAGACAAAACTTACGGTACTTTGTTTCCTTTAAGGCATTCCTTTGACTCACACTGACTCCCAAGCCCCTGTTACCAACAGACTGAAAAAGTGCTTCCCCATGATGAAATGGAAGAATGTAAAGTAGCATTTGAATGCACTCCACCTGTCTTTAAATCAGTATTCAGAAATGGGGTGGGGGAGTGGGTTTGATGAACTGTGAGAAGACATACATTGTAGAGTTCATTCACTTGCACACAAGGGGTTTTACAATGTCATCTAGTAACATCTACCTAATAAAGTTTTGAAAAAGAAAAATTAAATTGCCTGAATGTTTAACTCTTTCTTTAAGCAATTCCATGCGTGAAAGATAGCTGAACAGCTCCCAGGAATCTTGCTTAAACCTGTAATACTTTTTATAACTCTTATATAATCTTTTTTAAAAAATCACACCAAATTACTTAAGCTCCAGAAGCTTTGTTTTTATAAACACTGTATTTCAGTCACTTCAGTCTTTAACTGCTTTAACACTGAAAATGAAAGCAGAGGTAAAAAGCCAGTCTACTGTGATGAATATTTTAATGTAAAATATTCCCTGCCATATGGTGTCATCTCTGGCTACTGCTTTCAATTTTAAAAACATCTTAATTGAACACAGAATTTTACCTTCTCACAAGATCTTAAAATGTTAGCACAAAATAACCCAATACAAAATGAGGAGAAAATATGCTGGAATCCAGTTTTCCCATTCCCTTGTTAAGACTTCTTCCTAAAACTTCTTCACTTTCAAAGACAGTTTTTAGAAAAAGCAATCTGTAGCTGTAAACTTGAAATATGTAACCCATTAATTGAACTGAGTGCCTTTTTCTCTGGAAAGGAACTGTGTTCAGTTTCTACACTTTGTGAGCTGACAATATTGATGGAATGTTTTGTTTGATATGTTGGGGATTTTTAGGCACTATACCTAATTATGAAATTGCAGTTGCACATTCATGCACAGGCAGACGAGGTATCACAATTGCCTACATCCGTGGGAAATAAAGCTGAAAAACAATTCACTGCAATGAAAGACACAGCAAAAATATTGAGGCCTGTGGTAGGTGCCTCTGGCAGAGGACAAGCCTTTCAGCCTCCTCCCCAACCCCCTCCAAAACAGTCAAGATTTGCAACCAAATGTCAAGGACATCATACCAGAGGTTCCTTATCTGCAGGAATTCTAGCATGCAGTGGAAGGATAGTCAGCAGGCCAAAGAAATTGATAGCCTTAGAACTGAAATTGAAGTTAAAGGCTAACTTCTCACTTGCAATCTCAAACTGTTTGACGAAAGACAGACAGGAGGCTTTGATTATAAACATCTCCACAGAGATTACAGATATGCAACTGTAATTTTTCAATGCTTCCCCTCAGGTGATTGACATGCTTTTGTGGGTTCTTGAAACAGTGATTGTAGGAAATATAGATAGATGTTTTCCCTAAATCATTAATGCATTTGTGCCTGCTCATAAGAAATTGCATTTTATCATTAGTAACTAATAAAAATATTTAAAAAATTTGAATTAATATTTTAATTTCTTATGTGTTGCTTAGTCGTTTGGCTTCAGCAGCAAAATGAGACACTGTGGGATACATGAAATACTGGCTAATGAGAACCTAATTAGAATTAACGGCCACGTAAAGCTATCATGCTTTGAAAAAGTTGATATGGCTTTTATGAAGGAGTCTTTACTTACCAACCACAAAGTTTATTGTCAGGACAGCAAGTTCTAGAAGCCTTTGTTGTAATTCCTTGCAATAGCCTCAAATGAAACTAAGTAGATGTAGGCTAAGAAGGAGGATCTCACAGGGACAACATGGACACCGTATGGTCAGAAGATGCAAAATGATTGGAGTAAAAAGCTTTTGCCATGAAGCAGGCATGCCAGTTAAACTCTGCAGAAATCTGTTCTAGGACTTCGCTCTTGGACATATTTGCAAATGATGTGAAGAAAAAGGTAAGTAATGGGGTAATGAGCATTCCTGTTGATGAAGAGTTACCCAGAACAGCAAACGAGAGCTAATTACTGTGATCAAATAAATGGGTTTTGGACAACAGAAAGAGAGAGGAAGGCTTTTCATCATGGAATGATATGACTGATGCATATTGGTTATGTTTGTAACAAAGATCTCTATTTGAGTGATACAGGAAAGACAAAAGAGTGACAGAATGGGAGCTGTAACAAAAAAAGGTGAATCATGATGAAATAATGAAAGACTAGTGGAATCTCCTGATGAAGGATATTGTAGATGCTGAGGGGCTGACATGGAAACAGCAGCAGTTACAGGAGAGAAATTGGTGGCGAGTCACCAAAACTATAGAATACTCTGTTTTCTCAGGAAGTCCTTGAGTCAAAAGTGTTTGGAAGCCTGAACAGCAGTAGTCAATAATATTTGTTTGCAGTATCATGCATCCTTCTGCAAATACCTGGTTTTGCTTACTGTCAGACAGGATATTGGGCTCCCTGATGTGTTGCTCTGTCCAAGTATTTCTAAGTCATTCTCTTTCAATTCTTCTATTGAAGGTCTCTAGGTGGGGACAATGTCATAGTAGATCCTAGCAGTGATCTACTGGGGACAGTGGGGATTTGACTTCTTCCATTCTACTTGGCCACAGAAAACACTCTGCCCTGGATGGAGATGTTGATAGAGAAGATACAGATTTGTGAAGTTATGCAAGTCTGTACCCTTTGTAGTGCACTGTTCTCACTATCAACTAATTTTGTTCCACCTGATCTGAGCAATATTCTTGCCTCTACCTCATTTCCGCCAAGCTTATCCTCACTCTCTCTTTGATGCTCTCAAGGTCACCTCAGCCTTTACCAGGCTGTTTTCCTTCTCTTTAACACTTCCTCTACTGGAATATGAAGCTAAGCTTTGTTTTCATGATCCTGTAAGAGTGCTGGACACGTCGAAGTCCATGTTCTATGCTGGCCCAGACCTCACCTCATTGACAACTTGGACATAAATAAAAAATACTACTTCTCTAGAAACATTTCTTTCTAAATGAGATGCCTTTTTAGGTGCCCATTGCCCACTTTTGTCTGTCTTCTATTTCATCAATCCAATTTTAATTTGTAAATGATAGTTTCTATTTTTATGCTAAAGAAATGTTGGACCGTCTCTCAAAACTCCTAGTAGATAGGAGAAAAAGTACAGTAAATCAAAATAAAATTACAAAGCCAGTTAAGCCTGAAAATTAGTACTGTGTGCTGTCTACTAGAGATTCCCCTGCTGCTAATTGTACACTTGTACACTCCTCATTTTGATTTTTATTTGCCTTTTTTTTTTTTTTAGCATGTATATGACGCATCTAAAGAATTAGTGTGCCTGTTTGGGCATTTGGTTTTGGCTTTTTTCCTTTTGCTTTGTGTTTGGTTTTTTGGGGTTTGGTTGGTTGGTTGAGGGGTTTTTGTTGGGTTTTTTTTCCGGGGTGGGGCAGTTGTTGTTTTTTGTTAAGGAATCCATATGCACCTGCTGGTTGGTGAGGGGCAGCCCCGATGCTGAAGCCTGGCTGAGGGCAGGTTTGAGTGATCATACGGTCCGATGGATGGCACCCAGGGCATCACAGCCTTTGCCCACAGGGACATGAAGGGGGCCAGTTCTTGTCCCAAGCCATCAAGCCCCTTCCTGCTTAAGAGCTGCCATGTAGAGTCTCTTCTTTTAACCCATATTTTGTCAATTAACGGTAATGGCAGGCTCCAGTCATTGGTGCACCACACCAGAACACACTGTGGAGCAGGAAATGGTGGCTGGGAGAGGGAGCAGTGGGGAGGACACGTGTTCCTGTGAGCAGCACAGTGTGGCAGCAGTCTCCCTCTGCCCTGGCCCACTCTGGGCTTCTCACCACTGCTTTCCCTAGGCCTTCTTGATTTTAACTTTTTTATTTTCAAACAATGTCTGCTTTAACTTTTAGTTTGACCGTTTTTCTTATTTATTATTTTCTATTATTTATTAAAAAATACTTTCAAAAACATGGCTTCATTTTCATTTCATCTGACTTTTATGAGGTGATGGACAAGTCAGAGCTAATAATAAACAGCTTAGTGACAAACCTTTGCCAAATCAAACAAACGTTAATTCAGCAGAGCTTTCCAATAACACCTTAAATGTTTCAGACCTTCAGTGTCTGCTGTTGCCTTTCTCAGATTCCTTTACAGCAAGCACTCTATGTCACCACTCCCCTTATGATGCTATTTGTAAAAAAACAGGTTACTTAGATTACAGGCAACATGTAGCCCCCATTTAACTATCATTTATTTATTCATTACAATTTTGAGTTAGCTGTTCTGTGGCTTTGGACCTGAGAAATGAGTGTAGCGATGTTATCTCTCCTGCAGAAGTAAAAGGAGAGAATGTAGAGAAAGGCTAACTTTTCCTTTCCCACAAAGGAGCGTTCAAGGACTAAACATGACTGTCAGAATCATACTTCATAAAAATCAACCTTCATGGGAACCCCTTGTCAGCCTGATCAGGGATAAATGGAACAGCTGTCTCTGCTGAACCTATTCATTCATCTGACAGCCTGCCAGATGAGGAGTTCTCCAAAAAAGGTAGCTGAATGTGAGCTGCAGTCATCACTTTGGTTGTGGCACCCTGTCCTGAGCTGCCATTTTCTCCAGCTATTTGAGGGGCAAGTGTGGGGTGTGTGCATGGGAACTTCATCAGGTCCCCAGCACCCGGGGCTCAGTGTGCACAGGGTGCAGGCTCCCACTGAGCTGTAGGTCTAGCCCAGTTGTAGCATAGCTCTGCACATCCCAGTCTTGCTACTGGAAGAAGGTATGGGACCCACTCCTCTCAATATGCATAAAGGTAACATATCGCTAATTATTTTCTCATAGCACTGTCAAGATAGGAAAAAAGGTGCACACTTCAGCATACAATTTCTCTGTCTACTGTAAAGTCAAATAACAAATATTTCCTAGACACAGAACTTAGAAAAATACTTTAATGTGATTTAGTATATTGTGTATATGCATGATCATATTACTATGGTATGAAAGCTTGTGCTTGCTTCCTTTTAATATATATGCAATCTGTAACAATTTAGGTTATAATGTAATACTATATCAAATTAGATAGTTACATATTTAATCATCTGAAATTCAACAAAGGCAAATGCAGGGTCCTGCACCTGGGGAGGAATAATCCTGGGCACCAACATAGGCTGGGGTCCAACCTGCTGGAAAGCAGCTCTGTAGAGAAGGACCTGAGGATTGTGGTGTACAACAACCTGTCCATGAGCCAGTAGTGTGCCCTTGGAGCCAAAAAAGCCAGTGATATCCTGGACTACATTAGGAAGAGCATTGCCAGCAGGTCGAGGGAGCTGATCCTGCTCCTCTACTCAGCCCTGATGAGGCTAAATCTGGAGTTCTGTGTCCTGTTCTGGGCTCCTCAGGACAAGAGAGACATGGAGCTCTTGGAGCGGGTCCAGCAGAGGGCAACAAAGATGATTAAGGAACACGAGCATCTCTCTTATGAGGGAGCTGGGCCTGTTCAGCCTGGAGAAGAGACACCTGAGAGGGACCTCATCAAAGTCTAGAAGTATCTGAAGGGAGAGTGTCAAGAAGATGGAACCAAGCTCTTCTCGGTAGTGTCAAGCAACAGGACAAGAGACAACTGATAGAAACTGATGCACAGGAAGTTCCATGTGAACATGAGGAAGAACTTTTACTGTGCAGTGACTGAGCACTGGAACAGATTGCCTATAGAAGTTGTGGAGTCTCCCTCACTGGAAATGTTCAAGAACCACCTCGATAGAATCCTGTGCCATGTGCCCTAGGAGGACCCTGCTTGAGTAGGGAGGTTGGAACAGATGAGCCACTGTGGTTCATTCCCCATTCTGTGAAATATTCATAGATATACAGATAACAGCAAACCAATAGCATTATTCATTCTTTGCTGGTATGTCATGTTGCAGAATAAAAGAATTGCAGTGAAATAATTTAACTGCTGCCTGGTTTATTGTCTGTGTACATTTTCAGGGCTTTTGAATCATTGCTCTTTTGCTAATTTGCTTATCTCAATGGCATTCTTTGGTACTGAATTATCTACATTCCAATGTGGAAATGTATTTCTTAGCTTCAGTAATTGCCTTTTTATATAATGATTACCCACCAACTTTAAGATAAGAACAAGGACCTGGAAGATGCTTGTGGGTGTCTGGATGTAGATATTGAAAAATGAAACGAGAACTAAGAAAAGGCTTAGAAATTGTAAAGATGATGGCAACATAGGATTATCAGGAAAGGAAAAGGACTGTTGTGAATGTACATCTGATGAGAGTTGGACACTGTTTAGGTTAGAGACTTCTGACCACATTAGACTGATTTACCCAAAAACTTTACCACAACTCAGTCATGACAAGCAGAGTCCTCTCTTTGTTTCTGCTGGTTCCTGTGCTTGTGAGGCATACAATATTTAAAATCAGCTGTTTCATGAACAGAAAAATTAATAAAGTCTGTTTTATTGTGGATTTATTTTCTGTGCCCCTCCCTCATAACCTGTCTTCACCTGGTATGAACTCACTTCTCCCTGTTAAATATCTCTATTTCTGCCCTACATTCCCTAAACTCTCACCCCTCTTTCCCTCTCTAGTTGAGCAAGAATTACCACATGCCTTACCTTTTCCAAAGCATGTAGGTGCCAGTTGATCATCTACTAGAGCTGTCATGGTTGCCGGACCACTTTTCAAGAGCTGTCAGGCTGGCTGGATGCCCACCAGCACTGGGTGCTTCACTCTTTCTCCTGGCTGAAGCACTCCTACTTTCAGCCACTTTTGTCCAGGTACCGATTTTCAGAAATCATATAGGAATGTGCTGTCTTGGAGGATGGTTGCTCTAGGCCACCCCACAATGTGGTGTTCCAAGCCTCATTTCTTTAGAATCCCAGGATAAATTGGAGATTTTTGCTATGTGCATATGTAAGGATTTCCTTTTAACTTCAGTGTGATATTTCATTTTTTGAACACAAGTATTAAAGCATGGCAATGATGCTGTGGCTCTCTGGCTTAGGCACACATTCAAAGGCCAACCAAAGGGAAGTAGGCAAAAATTTCTGTTTGTGATGGATGAGCTCAAATCTGCTGTGACCCAAAGCCAAGGGAGGTGCAAAGCTCAGCAAACATTACTTGAATCATTATGATTTTTTGGAATTTGGAATTAACACTAGAATCTAATATGCATTGTGTTGGTACAGTCAGTGAGCTGTCAGCTCCTGCTCATTGCCTCCATGTTGTGAGACTTGTGTGTCCCTGCTGTATATATTACGTAAAATTCTCCCCATTCTCCCTCACCCAACATGTCTTTTCCAAGCTAAGGAGCCTTAGCCTGTGAGTTGCTCACACACCAGAAATTCTTCCAATACTTTGACTGTTCTTCCTGCTATTCTCTGTTCCTTTCCCAGTTCCGTCAGATCTTTTTTTGAGATGGGTAGTATAGTACAGAAGGTAGATGAGATGCACACATGGTCCTGAATATCTGGGTAAATATGGAATTTTATAATGCCTTAATCATTCTTCATGTATGATTGGCTTTTTTTGACTGCTAATGAGTAAGGAAGTGAAAGTTCTTTGAAAGTTTGACTCAAACACCACACCAAGGTCTCATTCCTGAATCCTAGTTTGTCTGTACTGAATTGAGATCTGAGTAGCGCTTAACAGGATGAAGAGATTCTAGAGTTAGGAAACTGTTCTGATTTCTTGATCAACTTTTTTCTTCCTTGTGAAAAATATAATTACTTATGACAGAATTTTTTAGATGGTTTGTTACTATGTTTTGTCAAATGTAGAATTTTTTTCACTTTATAAGCCTATATATGTGTTCTGTCCCTCCAATATTATGATCTGAAGAATAGCTCGAGTACATTGCAGCAGTTATTCTTTCTGCTTTAGAATACAGTCTCCAGCAGTGAAGAGCCCTCTTGATTATTGCTTCCAAAAGAGTTGCAAGAAACTATGCCCTGGGCAGAAGCTAAATATTCTGGCAAGAGAAAAAAAAAAATCTTCATTCTAAATACCAATAAGTAAAATTCTGATATATGCCCAAATGGGACAGGATTTGGGTCCTTCCCAGTCCTTTTTCACAGTTCCAGTGTTCTTGTATATTCAACCACTTTTCAAACCCCACTTATCTCTTACCTCTCATTGGTAAAATGACAAAAAATGTTCCACTTTCACCTATCCACTGACTTCTTATGCAGTCTGAGAACTAAAGGGCAGATTTTTTTCCCAGAAGGAAAATTCTTTGCTTGCAATTTTCTCCACCCACACTAGGAAGTTAACTCATAGGAAAAACTTTCAGCCTGTTTATTGACACTGTGGACATATATGTATAGCCAAACTCTTGGACTGAGTGATTTGTTTTGCTTTGATGGTTATGTAAAATACTTAAATAATAATTTTTTTTTATATGCCAATTATTTTTCCCTCTAGCTTATACATATACATACACACATGCATCATAACATGCTGCAGTATTAGTTATTATATTTAAGTGTATGTTGCTATGTACATTTAATTTATATATGTATATAATTTGAGTCTTGTTAAGTATTGAATTTTTTTTTAGTCATGTTCATCTGATTGCAATAGGCTCATACATTAATTCTCACACATGTCTAAGCAGCAGCACTGGCATCTATGCTGTATTGAATTGTACATGCAACATGGTGAGGCAATTTATGTTAGCCAATCCTTCCCACCAGAGGTGACCTAAGATTAGGACAGCTCTATTTATTAGCTGAGAATGGAAATTTACATGTCAGAGCCTGTTGGAAGTGCTAGCCTGAAACAAGGATCCCGTCCCTGCCAAATAGGTGGGTGCTAAAGCGGAGAAGAGCAGTAACAGTTGAGGTCTTCCACAGAACAGGCGGTGAAGTTCTTTCAACAGAATAGCATAAACAGAGCTTTTCACTACTATGTGCTGTTTTCAGCACAACACATGAAGAAGTGGAACTGAGCAGTTGGAAGCAAGAACTTTTTTCTAGGAAAAACCTGCCTTGAAAAGTGCTTTGTGTGCATGTTGGAGTTAGGGAGGCAACCATGTGATTTCATAGTTTGATTCTAATTGGGCTCTAACAGTCTTGTGTCTTCAAGCTCTTGGGTTGGAGCAGGGGCTGAGGTTAGGTGCTGTTTAATATGGTTCAATTGGACTTTTGTGAAGCAGTTTAAAAATACAGAAGTAGCAAATATATGCCATGCACAATAGTAGTGAGACTATTATGCCAACACATTTTGTAAATACTCCAAAAATTGTATAAGTTATCGGCATTTTTGAATATGGTTTCTGACACCATCATCCCACACTGATCAGAAGTGAATCAGGACATCAGAAATTAATCAAAAGTAAAGATGCTTGCAGACACATGGCTGAGACACTTCTAACCATAGCACAGATGTCAGAAAATGTAGTTAAATCCCTTTCTCCAACTGCAGTAAGTCACAAGGCACCTTTCACAGGACTGGTAGTTAATTTCCAAAGTGCACAGAATGGTGCCCACTCAACACTTTGGTTTGCACCTCAGTGTAATTCTTGCAGCTTAGATGGCTTCCTAACATCTTCAAGGCATCCTCAAGACAGGTGCCTTCTGCAGTTTCCCTCCTTACATTTTTTCCTTCTGCACTTAGCATAACTTTTGGTTTCCCTTTGCAAATCTACCTTGATGCACAATTTTCTCCCTTTTCGATATTCTCAGAAGGTACCTACAGACTTTGTTAAGCATATAGCCTACAAACTTTCTGTGGGCTGTAAAGAAGACCTGCACAGAATACTTACTGCACCTTTCATAAGATCCCTTAGGGAAATGAGTATTCAAGGGGAGTTTATAAAGGTGCGGCATGTTGTTCATGTCTATCCTGGAGCAGAGCAAGCCAGTCGAGACCTTTTCTCTGAGCCCTTAAAAACACTGTGCAAAAGGTTAGGAGTAGCAGCACCTGGGCAGTCTCCTTCCTGTAACTTCTCCAAAGGCAACCACACTACAGCAAAATGTCAGATTGCCTGTAAATTCAGTCTCCAGCCTCCTTAACACAAGTACATACAGGTGCCTTCTCTCACCCCATCCTTTCTGTCTTTCACTGCACCCAAGTGCTAAGGACAGAGCACAGATCCCTACCCACATTCTTTCTAGGTACTAGAACTGTTCCTCCTCTGATGTTTAATTGTCCTTAAACCCTAACATTGCTCACTGTCCCATATCAAATCAATCCTACCTAAATTCTCTGTTCTAACCAAAGCTAAGAGCCCCCTGAAAAATCTTGTGCTTGCTCTTGCCAAATTCTGCTCATGGTGATGCTAAGCCAAGGACTAAGTCAGTCGCATTTCACTGCTGAGTCAACCTGCTCAGATCAGCTAATTTTATCCTGGGCTCAAATATAAATGAGAATGTTGCGAGTGGTGAGGACACGATGCTGATTTTGGAAAGGAGATGAATGTGGAGTAGACACACTGTCAGGGATGTGTATGGGCAAAAGGAGCACATTGGAGACCTGTACATGCCTAGTTGTCTCACCTAAAGGGGTGTAAACACCGAGTGGCTGGGCATCTGAGAGGGTGAGGCTGGATGAATCACTGGCAGATATGCACACTTAAAACAGTTTTCAGTGCTGAAGTTACAGTAAGGGAATGGCAATTCCTAATCGTCAAATATCCACAATATCAACTGATAAATGTAGGTTTCCTATGAAAATTAAATACGATTCAAGCTTCAACTTAAACTGTATTTCAAAAGGTGACCTGGTTTTAAAGTGTTTTTAGCTTTGGTTGTGTAATACAATTGGCACCATCAAGTGGTAAAACAGAGGACTGCTCATTCATAGCAATCTCGGTAGTAAAAAAGGGAACATTTTAACATTAAAAAAGGGAACTAATTATGTAGTTATGTATTAGAAATGAGCCTAAAGAAAGCTTTGAATACATTTTACCAAGGTTATTTGAAAAAGTTTCTGATGTTTTCTCAGGAAAAGTACTGGATTTAAATGCTTTATGTTTCCAGCAAATCTAACTTGGATCAATTATTGTTTCAGCTTCAGTATATCAGTATTTTTCAGTCTAAAGTACTGAAGATGAGTCTATTTACATGTGATCAACATGGAAATAATGTTCATTTTAGGATAAAAGCTGGTGTGAGCTTTTCTCCTTGGTAATATCTTAAAATATTAGTTCTGTAAAATGGGAGCAGAACTAGTAACCTGCATTGTTACTAGACTTTCTTAACTTTTCCTTGGTGGCCATTGAATAGGCTTGAATGGTAGCCAATGGTAAAGGCAGTCTTCAAAAGAGACAAGTCTAGACAGATAAAATGAGTAGAAATTAAATACAGAATTTAAAAGAGCACAATTAATTTGGTTCTAAAATAATAACAACAAAGTCCTTTGCTAGGCCAAACCCAATTCTGCAATCTGAAGAGATTTTAAATTATGTAGTAATCATGCATCTTTTCAATTAGTACCAGCCTTGGTACAGATAACACTTAACATATGCATAACTTGATTAAAGAAATAATAGACCTACCTGTGGGGTAAAATGATCTATAATTATCCTGGTTGATTGTTACATAAATGTTTGTAATTTTGTCAGTGTGTACTTATCAGATAAGAAAAAAAAAGACCTTTTTCCTCAAAAAAACCCCAAACAAACAAAAACAAAACTAAACCAAAACAAAACTAAAACCTGCTCCCATTAAAATAACCTTTTTCATCACTTAAAAATTTATTTTAATGAGAAGCAGAGTCTAGTGGATGAGATCACACAACTGAAGAGAAAGAAAAGACAGGCAGATGAGCTGATCTCTGAGAAACAAATGCAGATAATTTGGGCCAGCCAGGAATTAGAGGGGCAGCAAACCAATCTGAATAACAGTGAACAGAAAATCCTTATGTTACAGTAAAAGGTATTTTTCCTGGTATCAATGAATAACACAAAGCATTTATTTGGATTGACTCCTCATGTTTAACAGAGGAGAAATATCTGATGCTGAAAATATTTCTCCATTTTGCTATGGATAGAGAAGATAGAACTCAGCTTATCAGAGAAGGAAATTATTAATGTGACAATTTAAATTCCTTTCTTTTAGTCTACTCTTCAGTCACATAAGCACAATATTTTAGTAACAGGTGAAAACTTCATTCACTAGTGTTCATTTGAAATCAGTGTTAAGTGAGCCTAGGATTCTCATAATGGGAAGTGAAGAGCATTTGCAGACTGTAATAGGCTCCTGGAAAGTCAGGATGCTCAGCATCTTCTTGCATCCATAGCTTGTAACTATGCTTTTCATATATTCTTGGACTTCCAAAAAAGGGCAGGAAAATGTGAAGGGCCTTTTGTGAGATCTTGGTCAAATTTTAGGAACTTACATGCAGAAAAAAATCCTCTAAATTGTCTTTTTTTTTTTTTTTTTTAAGTACTGGATGCAGTTGACTGCAGTAGCTTGTCCAGCTTCAGGAAAGAATGTACTCAGAGAGAAATGGGACAGTGATTCGAGCATAAGTGCACAAAATCCTCTCTCAGTTTGTCCCAGTGTTAGATGCTAGAATCCCAAGTACAAATGCAGAGAAATATGTGGTACTTAATAAAATGCCACTCCTTAAGGATTAATCAAGATCAAAATACATAAGAGTGCCCGTGTTAAAGTATCAAAGAAAGAAAAAAGACAGACATTTATCAGGGAATACTGGAGAGAGAGACAAGGAAGAAGAATTGTTGTAGGCTTCATAAAACTCCGCGTGATTCCTTTATACACGCCTCAGCTACTCATCATAAGAAAGTGATTAATAGCAGCAGTCTGCTGTCATCCTCCAAATCCCAGCACTTAGCAGGGAAGAGGAGGAGTTGCTGCAGGCTTTGTTGTCAGCAGGGAGGATGATCTGGGGAATGGCAGCACAGAGCTGTGCTGGCAGGGGTGTCTCAGCTCCACCCGAATGCCAGCCAGCTCCGAAAGGGGAGCCATGTAACCCCACATTGACACAGCACTGAATCCAAGCTAACGTACTTTGCCTCCAGCTCACCTCTTTGGCTGGGGCTCAGTGCAATGCTGGCTCGTGTCCCTCTGAGCTGGAGCACAGGCAGGCTGCACTGAAAACTGCCTCAGAAAGCTTTTGTAGGCATACTCCGAGTAACTGAGTATTTCATTTCACACCTTTGGGAGGAGTCTGCTCTATAGATCACACATCCTTCAGCTTCAGATGAAGGTCCTCCACACAGCTTCAGATGACATGGTCCTCATGTCATCTCTCCCTGAATTTAGAATTTGCCAAACCAAAAGAGCATGCAGGGATGCCACTTTTTCACATGGATAAAACCATAGCTTAACAAGTGGAACTTGCTTAAGAAAAAATTTGCAAAAGTACACAGACATGTCAAAAAAGAATATGCAGTCTGTAATTTAATTGTTATTTATAATTAGGTAAAAAATGAGGAACTATTAGAGACTTGCTCTATTTCTAACCACTCATTATTAAACAAACGATGAAATCAGAATGTGTGGCAGATTTTCAATAAGTAAGCTATCTCTTATCCCAGAGCACTGACATCCCAAAGTAGTGGTATGGTTTAAAGGTAAGCTGTTGACGTTGTTGTGCCTCCTTGTATATACATCATTACCAAGCTAAAACAAAGTGCAGAACAACAAACAACCATACAACAGCCACTTTCCAAAAACAAGAGAGAGATTCTGAAATGCAAATGGTTGTGCCTGACATAGAAAATGAAATATTTTTTAAAATAGTGATTCACAATAGTAGATGACATGCGATATCAAGTTATTTGGCTTATGGTAGTTGGGATTTTGAAGTCACAGAACTCTGTTTTAGTTGCATCCTATTTTTGGGCATCAGTTGTGTCCTTAGGGAGATTGAAGTCACTCAGCCTGGGCTCCCAGTTCTCTGAACACACTCTGCTCATTGTGATGGTTTGCTGACAGTTCTTCCTTATTCACTTTTTTTTTAAAGAACAAAAATGAACCTGTAATTTTGCCGATTCTGAGATTGATTCCACAGAGGCATCCTTTCTACTACGAACCCTTTTGAAGAAATCTTAGGGGCTTTTTCCTTTTTTTTTAGAAGAATCCATCTCATGTGTTTTACATAAATTGGAAAATTTTTACAAATCTAATCTTTCAGTGATGTGTAATTCATATCTTTGCATTGTAATGCTAAACAAATACCTATGTAAGGACATAAAATAGAGTACATTTATGATCTGCTTCTTTCTGCTGGTGAAAGCTATTTGTTAAAGAGTTACATTTTTCTTTTCATGATATAGATAATAAATACTCAGGAATGTTGTCGGGTTGGTTCAGTCACTCTCAGTCACATGGCAGGATGCACTTTCACTTCAGTCTGGAGATGTAGGATTTAAGCCCGAGCAATGGACATCGCATCCAACAGTGCAGCAATAATTCCATGTGCTAGGCCTTCCGTCAGTATCAAGAGCACTTCAATGAAGGAACTCCTTTAAGAAGTTGAATTAAACACTTCTCAGCAATAGGTCATGTATCAGCTTCCCAATGCACATATACATAGATGAATATTTTCTAAACCAATAAAGAAATCAATTTCTGAGCTACATGTGAAAAATAAATTCTATCCTTGCTTTTAGGATGACTTCTTACCTTTCGGGTATAAAGAAAACATTCTATGAAGACAGAAGAAACTGCATCAGTTGTGTTGAGTTGAAACTAAATCACATTGGATCTTTTATGATTATTTTATCTGTATCAGAGATTGATTTTGACCCATTAAAAATTTAGTTGTCATAATACAGATTCACCAAGTTAACTTTCTTAATATAGCATTTTATAGCATGTATTTGCCAGAACTGAAAGTTTATTGTACATCAGGATTGGCACATAGCAACATAAATGGACAGAGAGGTGGATTGAAAACTGATGGAATGACTGGGTTCAAAGAGCTGTGATCAGCAGCACAAAGCCCAGCTGGAGGCCAGTTACCAGAGGTGCTCTGGGCTGCATGAGGCAGAGTGGTGCCAGCAGGCCAAGGGAGTTATCATTCCCTCTGTCCAGCGCTGGTGAGATCACGCTTGGAGTTCTGGGTCCGGTTCTGGGCAAACATGGACATAAGGGAGCAAGTCCAGCAATGGAATATGAAGATTGGGAGTGTTTCCTTCTTGTCAGGTTAATGTCTTTGTACAAAGTTTTCATCTGCATGAGTTAAATTGATTAACTGTGTTTTAATCCAGCTTTCAGTTTCTGATGTATGTAATAGCAATGTGTTAGTAGACATATCCATGTACTACTTCTGAAGGAAAGCTATTTACTATGCTATTGGGGAGGTGGAAAGCTTTGGGGGCATAAAAGCACTGCTAAAAGGTGAGTTGCTGATCTGAACTAAACCCCAGTGGTAACCTGACTTACAAACCAGGATACTTATAGCTTACAGAAAGTGAAAAGAATGTTATTTGAAAGACATTAGGTGATTATAGTAGGGGTGGATGCACAATGTCAGGCAGACTTGGTGAACATGCAACAGTTCTGCAAACACAACATGGCATTAAGTACATCTAACAGGGACCCTATCTACAGACATTTAGCCCACACCTAGCTCCACAAAGCAAGATGCAGTTTTCTGAAAAATGGGGGCTACCTTGTTACTTCAGATATAGCAAGAAGTCTGACCTGGCTTGGAGCCACTGCTCCAGAGCAGTGCATGCCTCACACTGGGGCTGTGCTGCACCTCTCTGCTCTACAGAGGCATCTCAGATTCCCCAGGAAGTGACATTGGATGTTTCTCTGTAGGTAACTGAGTGCTTTCTGTGCTGAATAATTCAAGTGCTTAAAGTCAAATGTTTCGTAGTATTTTAGAATTCCTAGGGTATCATGTCTGTCCCAATATGACACTTCACAGATCTCCCACAGATCTTGTGTGATATATGCCAGCTGATGTGGGTATGTCGGGTATTTTTGACACCTAAAATGGTTCTATGTATGTATGTTTAGATATTTAATTGCCTTCCAGCATTCAGGCAGCTAAGTTTAGTCGTATGCCATCTGGTATACGATGAGGGAATCAACTCTGAGCTCTCACAGTTGCAGTTCATCTGAATGACTCTGTGTCAAGATGGAATGAACTCATGCCTAGAAATGTTGGGTTTCTTTTTTATTTTAACATGAGAGATGAGCCCTTATTTTTGACAAATAGAGTATTTCATTTCACGAATGATATGAATGAATGTTGAATGGCTTATCGCAGTATATATATATATCTTTTAGAAAGTCCTAAAAGCATGATGACAACACACATTCACCCTGTGATATCCACAAACCTCCAGGATGTTTGTAAGCAGTTTGCTGAGGATTCAGGCACTAAGACACTCCGTCCAGGCAGCCTGTCCAGGATCACTTGCAATGATGCGGGGGATAAGGGGCATCAGGTTTGGAGCACTTCCTGCATTCTTAGGAGCATGCTGACTTGGGATGTGTCCTACCACACCCTTCAGGAAATGTGTGATTTATCTCTATCTTGTCCAAGCTCTGTGAGTCCCCAGCATTTAGTCTTGTCTCCATTTCAGATCTGACACACACATAGGGGTCAGCAACACATGCCATTTTTATAGCCCTTTTCCTGCTGATATTTTGCTCTCATGCATTCACATTCACTCTCCATTCTTATCAATATTAACATTTTTAATACAATTTGCAACAGCCTTGGAAGATTCCCAAACTTCTATTTTCTAATGGATTGTAGGCACTTTGGTGCCTACTGACAAAAATGACAGTTAGCTTTTGTGAGTCTTAGGTTTTCTTCCAAAAAATATTCCAAGTTCCTGGTGTTGCCCCTCAGTATTTCAGCAATATATTAGAACACATTTCCCAGTTTCCTGGCCCAAAGTTACAAATGAAGGCTACAGTTATAAGAAAGTTGGGATGTTTTAAGGAAAACAGAGCTCTAGGAAAATGAGGCAGACATTTTTAATTCATATTAATAATAATAAAATAATTTTTTGCACATGATTCCATCACAGTGCATGTTTCAGACAAAGTTAAGCATTAAAACATTACTCAAAAAAACCCACACAATGTTTCTATCTTCATTCTTACATTCTGTTAGCTACAGCTGGAGAAAAGAAAACATTTCATGGCAAAAAAAAAAAAAGAAAAAAAAAAGAAAAGAAAAAGAAAAGAAACTACTTTATCATCAGACCATTAAGATAATTTGGAAAGTAGTTTCAGAGTCATTAGAACAATCATAAAAATCTGCTGATAAAAATGTAAATGTAAGATTTCAAAGTCAGATTATATCACAAAAGAGTAACCTCTTCAGGCCTTTTTATTGTTTAGAATTGTCTTCTGCTGCAGGCCTGGCATGACATCCAGTTACAGGTACTGTGACTTACATGAAGATAAAATAAATACATGCTTAGACTGTATTCCATATAATTTTGCATGTTCCTAGTATATCGCATGCATCCTTAGAGCCTGTAAGAAACCTTAGAGATGTCTCCTAGACCAATATCAAAGTACTATTTTGCAGAACTCTCAACTCTTAATATAATCTTATGGATCGGATACACGGGTAAAGTAAAAATTGTCCCATAGTAGACATACCTATGTGATAAAATTAATGTAATGCTTCTTATTTCTGCTATGTCTTCAGCCACAGCCCTGTTGGCTTCTGCTACACATGGTTTTTTTACTGAGGTTTACCAAAGGAGGGAGAGAGGGTTCAGAAAAGGTTTCAGGAGAGATTTGTTCTTCATGTAAGAAAGACATTTTTTACAATGAAAGTAGTTAACCAATGGAACAATCTCCCGAGGAACGTGGTAGAGTGCTCATCAGAGTTCACCTTCATGACCTTATGGGATGCTTTAGGCAGACACACATTTCCTCTCACTTTAGCACCACTGGAAAACGGAGTTAAATGTATTACTTATTGTTAAGAAGTAAGGTCTAGTGCATGTAATATTGTTCTCTAATAATATATTTGTATAATTTAGCTCAGCGTATGGGGGTTTTTATACTGTTTCCAGTATCTTTCTCATATTGTTCTAGTACCTTTTGACCCATGGAGCCAGAACCCCACTGTATAAACTGCAGACTAAACTGAATTCCCTGTCTGTAAAACTTGCAATGAATCTTGTCACTGTTGTATGCTGTAGTAACACTGACATTTCACACTTCGTATTTTTAAATTGCAATATTGTCCTAAACATTAAGTACACATAGAATAAGAGATAAAAATCAAAAGTACTAACTAAAAGCTAAAGAAAAAACTCTGAAAGAAGATTGAGCATATTCTATTTTAGTATTCAATATTTCTTTGAAGTATTGCTGAGAATCAAACATTTAGCAAAGAACTCAATGACATCTGGATGAAAGGAAATAAATTGCAACATCCGGTCTGAACACATGACAGTGTGGTTTTCCAACCTTGTAATGGCACAGAAGACACACAGCACATCCTTGGCCTTTCCATCCATGGCTTATTACTAGAAAGCTTTAATCTGCCCATTGCTGGGGATCTAACTTTATATCACAACTCGAACGTCGTGCTCATTGCAGCCTGCCATTTTTCTTACAAAGTGCGTGTATGCATATGCCACAGTTCATCCTGCTAAACAATCATTCAGCCTGAAGGACCAAGAACTTTCACCGTATTTCACAGTTCTTAGACTGTTTGCACTTATGTTAATTACTCAGCACAGTTTTTCCCCATTATTTTCCATGGAAGTTTAGTAAGAGTTTAGGATACTTGGCAACATGCAGAATCCTGCTTTAATTCCTGCCTGCAAAATGCACAGTTACTCCCTACAAGCAGAGAGGCATCCACTGAAGCCTGACATGAGATTGAACGTTGCTGCTTTTTTGTTGGAGGACAAAAACCAGTCAGTGCAATGCCATAAATGTAATGCATTTATTTGATGCCTTTTACTGTTGTATTGTGAAAATGTTGTAATCTGAAGTGTGCAGTAATACATAAGTATTTCAAAGATAAAATAATTTGGCTTTTGTTTTATTCTGTCTGGCTTCTTAAAAACCAAACAAAACCCAACTGTTCCTAATTTCAGCATGATGGAAGAGATAATGACCTTTCTCAGGCAACAGCTAAGCTCCTACTTGATTGAGCCCTTCCAAGACAGAAAACAAAGTCTGAATTATGTCAGTCTCTTCAGACAGAAGAGTGAAACAAAATCTCTTAGAAGGCAAATTCTATGAGGAATCTTCCCAGAGCAGTGATACATGTGGAACAATATGAAAATGCATCCTGCTGAACTGTAGGTAAACTAATCAGCTATTTTACAATTAAATTACATAATTTCAATGGGATATTAATTTTCTAATCAGATTCATCTTTAAAATGCTGATTTCCCAGCTGCATGTTACAGAATATTGTAAACAACACTTTTCTTTTTCCTGTCTAACATGCCATGATATGAACATACTACTGTGGAACTCCAAAGGCTTATAGGTTTGTTTCCCTATTTTTCATTCTCTTAAATGTAGAATTAGTATTGTTGTTTGCCAATACTTGTTAGGTAAAACACTGTTTGAATTTTCCTTACAGTAGAGTGCATTTCTGGTGTGGAAAAAGAAGTAATATATCTAAATGTAAATAATAAATCAAATTCAGCATCTAATCATCTGGTGAAATTTTCTGTTGTTCAGTAATTTGAACAGCACATGCTGCTGTAAGATCTGCTTCTACATAAACTGTGTTGTTAATATTGTTATAGCCCTGTAAGTAAATTGGGTGCTCCGTTTCCATTATGCTTCATAAGAACTGCTTAGGCTGCTTTAAAAAACCTTACACATATTTACAGAAAAGTTTGTTTTCTAATTATATTGTTAGTTTCACTTGTTGAGAGAAAATTCTCAGCTGTTTCATGCATTTGTGTGTGGATTTGGGTTTGTTTTTTTCATGTAGAAGTTGACAGAATTTCTGAGCTCAAATCTTTTAAGAGTAGGATGTCTCTGCATTTGAAATGACACAAGTACAGGAATTCATTCTCCTGACAACCTCTGTTCTGCTTTTGTAAGAGGTAAATTCCAACTCAAGGAGATGTCAAATCACAATGAAGACAGTCTTGCCTAGGAAAAAATAATGATAATTCATGCCTCACAGTAATTAAAATTCAAACCCATCACTGTGTGCGTATTAAAGCAAAACCTCATTAGATGTATACAAATTAAAATTGCCTTGGACTTGATTTTTGAATTTTTTATAAAAGTAAAGTTGAGAAATAAGTAGATTTGCTACGCTTTACAATATTTTAAGGAAAAAAATATTATTTTCTAGCTATGAATGTTCTTGTTTTCTTTAACCAAACTCCATAATCATTTTCTTCTGGATTTGTTTTCTTCAATTACAGTATTATCTGTTTGCATAATTTCTCAAACATTGTCCAACACTTCATCTGCATTTACTCTCTTGCTTTGTTATTTTTAGTATTACAGGCCTTGAGAAGCTATGTGCCCTTAGTATGTCCTGGAGGCATTCAGTAATATCATATACTCAAATTACACACGGTGTTTGACTGATAGATGCATGGACCATCCGCCATGGTGAATGCAGCACTGCTAAAACAAGTATTCTGGACCCTTCCACAAGTGAAATTAATGTAGACTGGTAACAGAGTGTGGAAGTTATGTTGGCATGAGCAAAACGTAGAGTAAATCCGCACTGCAGTGTGAACCATTTATCGGCACTCCAGCTTCCAGTGAATAGTAGGATGCAGACCTATATGCTGGGGGGGAAAAAAATCATTTTTTCTTAAACTGCCAAGTATATGTGACAGTATAGGCTCTGCCAGTATTCCTTTGGATGTATTCCCATGCTTCTACCATAGGAGGTAGTAGTACTCGGCATCCACAGGTGCTCAGATAAGCCAAACACTCTTTCACTTCAGGCACCTGACTAGTTCACTGTACCGCTGTGACACCAGGTACTCCCTTATTGCTCAGGTGGGGAGCGTATCCTGCCGGTGCCCTGCGGCTCCTTGCTTCCCCTCTGGAGAAGTCCCAAGTGCCTTCCCTCAGCGGGGGCAGCCGTGACCTGAGGCGTTACGCGGCGGAGATGGCGAACAACAACCGTGCAGCTGAGGAAACCGGGTGCTGGACAGCGCCAGCTTTGGAGCTGAGGGGCTGGCCCAGGACGAGGGGCCGGGCTGCGGGAGAGGGACGCCGGGACGAGGCTCGTCCTCAGGACGGCGGGGGATGAGCGCGGAGGCCGCAGGTGAGCGGCGGTGGCAGTGCCCGCTCCTGGCCGGGAGGTGGCGCCGCCCGGCCCCGGTTCTGGTGCGGGGGCGGGGGCTGGGGCTGGGGCT
>VZRE01016395.1:305877-371832 GCA_013396775.1 Cephalopterus ornatus
GGCCCGGCTGTCAGCGCCGCCGGAGCCGGGGGTGCGCGGGGCGGCCGCGCCCCTCGTTCTGCCATGGAGCCGCAGGCACGAGGTGAGTCTCGTCAGGACAGGGCTCCCCCGGGGCGGCGCGGGGCTCCCGGACCTTCTGCCGCCGGGGGCTGCGCTCCCCCCTCGGGAAGGGCCGAGCCCACGCGGGGGCAGCGCGAGTTCGGGGCGGGGGGGCCCGGCGGCAGGGGGAGCCCGAGGGGAGGCGGGGCCGGGGCCCGGGNGGGGCGCCGGGCGGCGAGAGGAGCGCAGTGAGCGCTCTCCGTGATCGGTGCCCATGAGATATACCATGGCAGGCTCCCGTCACCACAGCGGTGGTGGCGGCCCCGGGCTCGGCCGGGGAGCGCAGCACGGCCCGGCGCGGGTGCGTCCTCCATCCTCCATCCTCCATCCCGTCCTCGATCCCGACCCGGACTTCCCCTGGCTTTCCTTATGGTAGGGGTGGTGGCAGCCTCTCTCTCCTCCTGCTGGCTTTAGGCGTTTCATGGTCAGGTAGCTGGCGGACAACTTTGGGTTAAGTTAGTCCCTTACCGGTTTGGGGCTTAGTGGGTTGTTTGAGGTAGTTTTGTGTGTCCTGCCCGGCTGGCTGTCCCTCCTCGGGAAGCTATCCCACGGTCAGGCTCCAGCCGCTGGTTCCCGGGGCCCGTCGGGACGGTGCGAGCCCGAGCAAGCATCGCCGTCCTCGTCCTGGGAGGCTCTCGGCGTGCGGGAGGCGCCTCCGACAGCAGGGACCCTGGTCCCGAGAGCTGCTTAAAATTGGATCCGCTGAAGTGTTTCTGCAGCTTTGCAAACACGGCATTCGTTCCTTCAAGGTGAACATTTTCTGCTGCAACAGTTAGGACTAACATACATACATGGCTTTACACTCTGGGTAAAGTTAATTGACCTCCAAAGAACAAACTTTTCATGCGAGTTATAAATGATATTTGGGTCAACCTAAGGTATTTAGCATACTCAGATCTTGCTTACCTTTATAATCTTGCTTCTGTTTTTCTAAAGAAGCTCATGGCTTTGCCACACATGTCTGTAAGTCACCAGTACTAAGCAGATGGTACAAATATTTCTTTGAAAGCAGAGTGTTTAGAAAACATTTTATGTCATCTATAAAACAGGGAAATGAAGTAAGAGGGAGACATATGCTCATTGAAACTAACTGAAAAAATAGGCTTCCAGAATTGTTAAAAATTGCCTTAAACAAATACAGTCGAGAGACAACATTTGGCTGCAAATTACGGTTGTACGTAAAGGAATAAAGTGGGAAATCTGAGTTCATGATGCTTGTGAAGGAGAAAGTGTTTCCAGCAAGTGTGGGGTGTTATGTGCTGTCCTAATGGACACACGGCTGAAGCTGCTTGGCAAAATAAATAGATCTGTGGCTCAGTTCACAGGCTTTTTAAAAATCAGTATTAAGATTATAGAATAAGACTGTTATTTAAACAAAATTTCTGAATACATCTGTACAGCTACTATGATGGGAACTGCTGTTCTTTAAACATTAACTTCATAGGAAAAAGAATTTGATCATTTCTTGTTTTGTAGAACTGATGGAAAACAGTATCACATTCTAATTAGCTAAATAGTGGTATATGTAGATGTGATTTTTTTTAACCTTCTCTGACTAGCAAGATGAGTAAGTAGGTTCTTAGTGCATGTTAAAAATTCAGGTCAGTAATGTGCTTTGCTAGTGTATATTTGGGTCAGCAACTCTGTTACTTCCACAGGTCTTGAATAAATTGTTCTTCTGGATGAATATAAAAGCATTTTGAATTGCTTCATCTTACCTATACTTAATTTTTTTTTAAGTCACTTTTTTCTTCTGTTTCTCACTCGTGTGTTTTTTTTCTACAGTTTCTCAGAAGAGTCTCCCATTACTAAAACAAAAAATAAAATATTGCTTTGATAAATGAGCAGCAGAAGCCAAGATTTTTGTGCTAGATACTTGCATGCCAGCAAACCTTTGTTCCAAAATACCCCCTTTCCTTCTAGACTTAAGTTAGCGCATGGTACTGCAGCTATGGAGCCTTACTGGCAAGAAGAATTTAACCTGCATGTGTCTAATGCTGTCAAATTCAATTAAGTACATCGAAGCACTGGCCAGAAATCTGAATTTTTCAAACCCACTGTGCAATTTGCAGAGCATAGTTATAGGAGTTTACTAACAAAACAGTAGCAATTTACTTGGAAAAAAGTTCCACTTCAAATATCTGCTTAAGCAGCAGGGGAAATGTGTATATGTTTGAATGAGTTTATGAATTGTCTCTAAAAAACTTTCAGATGCCTACAGAGAAATGAATCCTGAATGGTTTGTTGCAGTGTGCTCTGCTGGGGGATTGCATTCCAACTGAAAAGACAAAGTAAAAGCTGTGCATTTAAAAGCGCTGTTGAATTTCTCGTGTTTAACAGTTTAAAGATTTTCTTCAGAAGGACTTCTCTCCAAAGATGTGTTTGTGCCATTTTGTATTGTCCTTAAGGGAGGCTGTGCCCGAGTAGAGCAATTTCATGTTCAAGAAACACACACATGCAAGTATAAAATGTACATTCCTTCAGAGCAGGAAACTAATTTCTGTCAGCATTTTTACATAGCAGCATGAGTCAACCTTATAAATCTTAATACAGCTGTGGAGAAAAGTATTACATGTAGCTGTATCAAGGTACTGGGTAGAGGTCACAGCTAAACATTTTATGTTTAGTTTCTATGTGGTTCAAGGCATAACATAATACCTGTCCGTGCCCCAAAGACTGTGAAAGTTAAGTGCTTTGATATTTACTTTAAAGTAGTAGAGAGATTTCATGAACTGAAATGGAATTACTGTTATCTTTAAGCATGTTGAATATGTCTTGCAGCATTCATGTGAATGAACTAGATGAGACAGTCAATCAGAGAGTAATAGTAGTTAATGTTAAAATTATTTTCTAAAAAATAACCAGATGTTCCATGTAAGCAAATTCATATGTGTAATAAAAATAATAAATTTCACTTTACAGACAATGTATTTTCAAGTCTCTGGGTGCTCTTCTCTTTGATTACTTTTTCTTCTTAGTGGTCCTAGAGCTAGCTGGTCCTGGAACACAGCAACTATACTTATGCTAAGTGCTAAAAATTCCATAAGAGCATGATTGTTTTCCTTCAAATGGCTGTCAGTAATTGTTCATGTGAAAAGTTTGGAAGTCTGAATAACAGTGTTTATCTCTGAAAGAGAGGAAAATCAGAACTGTGTATTTGCCTCTCATCATACTTGTTCTACTCCAGGTCCAGATTAACTGACTATCCTGCGTAGTCCTGCTTTCTAGTTTAAAACAGTGAATGTCCTGTAATAATTACAGTACAATGGATGTCTTAATCTGTCTCTCATTTGAGAATCCTATGTGACTTTTCAACACTGGAGCTTTGCTCATAAAACATATCTCTCCTTTTGCAATTATTCTCCCTTTCTTTATGTATCCAGATATAATTATACTGTCTTTCTCTGTTATATCCTTTATTGATTCTTACTTTGACAAAACTCTGGTGTGCAGCTTTCTGCTCCCTTTTACCTACCCACGTAGCTCAACCAACTTCTTGCACTTCAGGCCTCAAAAAAGTTTTTTGAGGCATCTCCCTGTCCTAGCAATTCTTACAGCTGTTTCTGACAGATGTTCTGCATCCTCAGCTAGTTGTGCATTGTAGCCATAGTAGCTTGCTGTGGCTATGCATACACCTGCTGGATGTTGTGGTGAGAGCTGTGGTTATTTCAGATGATAGATGACTCCTCATCGAGGCCTTTAGCACCTCACTTCTTCCCTCTTCTGTGTGCAGCTGACCTGCTCCTTCCGTGATCCTCAAGCCAGCTGCATCTGGCACGTGAGGTTACAGAGCAGAGAGGCGGCATCTTGGCATGTGCAATTTGACTGAAGTTTATGGGCAGAGGAATATCATTAGAAGTCACAGCATTAGCCCAGTAGCCCTCTCCCTGCCACAGTGGCACCTGCCACCTCACAGTCAGGTGGTCTGAGGTCTCCATGGTGAGAGGTAGTGCTGAGGAGGTCTTGCGTGAAATGGTGTACAAATGACAAAATGGCATCGGCAGCTTGGTCAGCCTTCTCTCTCCCTCCTTCTCCTTGCTGGCTACTCATGTGGTTAGTGATACAGATAGGAATGCGGATAGAAGGTCAGCCTCACAGTGGGAAGGTGGGGATAAGGAATACACGGTGCTGTTACTGCAGCAGCAGCAGCAGTGCTGTGGCCATCACACCAAAGCAGTGTTGTGTTGTGCTGGAGAGGGCAGCATTTTCCCTAACCTTGTGTTTGAGGTTGGTGGCTTTACCAAGGAGCACTGACTGTTTTGTTCTATGTTCACGTTTCCCCTAAGGACAGAGTAAAACTAGTGGTTTGGAACTGTTTTAGTGTAATTATTTTATGAGAAAAAAAGTGCCTGGGCGCACATGCTGCTTGAGGCATCGGGATTCACTCTAGTTATCAAGGGATTTGTGCTGTCTCCATACTGCCTTCCGGAGCTCACCATGGCCCCGCTATGGAAAGCAGGAGGTAGGACTTCACAGAAGGTCAGGAGAATCTTGGTGTAATTGAACCAGCTAGTGATAACCTGCTTGTTTCACTGCATGATGGAAATTTCAGCTGCTGTGTTAGTAAGACCACATGAAGAGGAGGTCAAGTGAAAAAGGTAGGGTTGTAATATTTAATAGGATTCTTAAATATTTAAGAAGAGTGCACAGAGCTCAAAATAATTGCTCTTTCATGCTTTTTATACTACAAGGAGAGAAAATACATGAGTGGAACGAGTTATTTCGTGTATATCAGATTTTAAGCAAGTAAATGTCTGGAATCAAATTCCAGTGCTTCTCTTTTACCCTTAGAACCTGTACTGCTTTCAGCTTTATGACACTTGTCACAGGATGAAATTCAGTTTGGTAAGGCTGAGAAAATTTGAGTGGTTTCACGCTACACCTGAAAAATGAGAATAGAATACTGGTGGGATTTTAAAAAGATTTATAAAAGAGATACCTTCTCTAAAATTTAGGACCAATCTTATGAGGCTTTGTAAATTTGCCAGTTTTCTAACCACAAAGATATAAAATGCAGAACATGTTAAAACAAACACATCAAACCCTAAACCATGTTTTTAAATTCTTGCTCTGTTTTTTTCTCCTGTATCTTCTTCTTTTCACAGGACTGCTGGTATGAGTCCTACTGTGAGGCAGCACAAGTATAATCTGAGTCTGCTGTCAGTGTTGTAAAGTGCAGTAGTGGAAAGATGAGTTTCCTGATGCTGTCCTGACATGCCTTGCTGACTAGTACAGTACAGAAAGGCATGGAACTTTTGAGATGCTTTGCTTAGGCCACGTGATGCTTGAAGGATGTGGCACAAGCTTGGCAGGAGATTGCAGAGGTGTTGAAGGATATTCTATGTGGCCATATTTAGAAATTTATGTATCATTTAGTATCTTATATTAGTGTAATCCTGGAATCTGGGTTTAGAAAGACTGTAGTCTGCCTTTGATTCAGAACATGTTTTAAGGATTAAATTAAATCTTTCTAATAAGAAAATACCTCTTGGGGTAATAGATAAATATGAGATCTGGGCAGGGTACTTTTATCTGATTTTATGTATATCTCATAGAAATGCACAGTTGCTGAATTTTATATATGTAGTATGCTCTAGTCATATCGCTGCTCTCTAAACTGTGCCTTTTGGCTGCTGCATTCTCTAAACCCATCATGTATGAGAAATGGTGAGAGGGGACTGACAAATGTGTATTCTACTACCAAATGTCACACTGACCTTCTCCAAAACCCCGGGCATACTATAGTTGATTTGTTTGATTCTCTAGGACAGAGGTAATGTTGCTTAGCCATGTTTGAGATCCATAGATGAAAATCATATTATCCACCTAGGCTATCATCATTACACTTCTGCATCCACGGTGTGTTTAAGAGTTGCAGGTGAATAATTGTAAAAGACACATTTAGGAAGTGTTTATATTGTACTTTAGCAGTAAATCTCCCTTTTCTTTCTCTCGTGCTGCCTCTTATTCCCTCTTTCTTTCACTTTGTACAAAGAAATAGAAGGGTAGCAGTGAGGATCTTGTTGCGAATGTTCTTATTTGAAAGTGTAAAACGTGCAAGAATGCAATGTGAAGGAAGTGATACTGCCTCAAGTGCCATCTTACCACGATGATAAAGGTCTTACACTGTCTTCCAGTTTTCCTCTCCTGCTTGGCAAATTTTACCTTTTCTGTGCTTGTAGGATTTAAAATCTCTGGATAATAAAAAGGGCTTCTAAAATGCTGTTCTTGTTAATTACTTCTGTGTAAGATTTCTTGAACTCTTTGATTATTTCTCACTTTTTCCAGAAAAAAGGTATTGTGTTTCCACTAGTGCCATGGGCTTAATGGTATGATAAAGTGAAGGATCTGCTATTAGATCCCCAAGCAGACAAGAAAGTGTCCCCTGCAAAGAGTTTTGTAAAATATTAGGAATTTCTGTATTTTCTTCACATTACCTATCGTGAAGTTTTCTTATGTAAGCTGGCTGCAGAAAGTTGTCATGCTTGTAGCTAAAATGCCAGGCTTTTACAGCAACCAAATAAGAATAATACAGCTGTAAAATTTATAAAGACAGGCTTCCAGAAGTAAGGAAAAGTCGTGGTTGTGTATGTATCCCATGGCCAGATACAATAGCTTCTCTCATTTACTCGTTGTCCAACTAATGAGCTTTTAGGTGCTTAGGAAATATGTAGTCAGGGATCCATTTAGTAGGTAATTTTTACATCTTTACATTTCTAATCACTGAAGGAGAATCCAGAATGCTCAGAGAAGTAGGTAGGGGGTATAAAAACAAAAGGGGGTCTGATGCCTAGCATCATTTCCAGAAATGGAAGGCAAAGCTATGCCTTGAGCAGTGAGTTCCTTCTAAAGCAAGGAAGCCTGTCAGGAAAAATCCTTACTTTGGGGGGTTTTTTGTTGGTCTTCTGGGGTTTGGTTTTTGTAAAGTTGTCCTGTTATCATTTACTTTAGCCTGCAGTTATGCTTGCTGTCCACTGAGAACCTAGTCAGTAAAGTATTTTAATGAAACTACTTAAAATGTGTAATGGAAAGCAGTCACTTTTCAGCTTTGCTGTTCTAAAGGCAAAATTAGACTTTTAATGTTTTTTGTTGTTAAAAGTACCTTAAATTCTATTATCTTACAACTTATTTCTCAAATAAAAAATTTTAGCATGTCATATAACACTGGAACTATGGCTCTAGTGGTGCTTTAAGCAGAGAGAGATATAAAGTTAGACTGTGAAACCACTTTTGATATTCATGTAAGCATGAAGTGCCTATAGATACAGTGTTGGTTTTCCCAGTAAAAAATGTTTATGTAGCAGGCAGCACACTTTATTTCCATGTGCTTTCCTGTTGAAAGGCCTACTTTTGCTTGTTAATCAACAAAGTTGTTAGGACCAGATCCTGCCCAAGCTATTTCTCCCTCTGTTTTGAACCTTTCTTTCTGGTTTTTTTTTGTTTCCATTTATACAGTTGATTTCTGTCTATTACTTTAGTTTGTAAAACACCTTCCTCTTTAGCCATCTAAATGCATGTTGTCTCTCTTTAGTACCTGTGCCACACTTTAAAGTTGTATTTAATAATTGCCTAATAATTAAAGTAACTAACTTATAAATTGTAAGTAAAGTATAGAAAGCATAATTTAAAACTATGTATGTTATGAATTTAAAAGGCTTTATGATTTATATTCTGTAAATATTTATAAATGGGAGCTGAAGGGAGCTGATGCTTTCCACGTTTGCTTCTTCAGTAAGAGTTAGGTTTTTCTGTGTTCACCTATTTGTTCAGATGTTCTCTTTTCACCAGTTTCCTCACTAGGAAATTGCCTTTTCACCTGGGTGGGACTAAGGTGGTGCAGGTTTGTGGTTAGGAAAAGGTTTCTCATAACCTTAAAGTTCTAAAATACTTCTGCATAGCTTCCTTGGAATAACTGTTTTCATTGTGCTTTAGGTGGATTTAGTAGTAACTTGTCAAGATGATGTTGGCTCAGGCATTTTAGGTGCTTAACTAATTCCTCTATGTTTCTCACTTTAATTAAAATGTTCTTAACTGCACTGAGTAGATCACAGATAGGTCATGCTAAGAAATGCTGACAGACTTTTAGAGGAGGATGTGGTATGAATGTGTCTAGTTCGAATATCTTCTGAAGGCCTCAGATACTTTTTCTGCTGGGCTGGTACATGCTAAATTTTCATTAAAAAGTGATCTGAGATAGTTGTATTTAAACACACTCAGATTTTTCTTAGAGACGAGTAAAATGTATGTACATTACAGAGTCAGAGGGGCAATTATGCCAAGAACAGAAGATTATCTTCTGCTCAAAGTATTTTAGATAGATGGCACCTATTAACTTATTGTTGTGGGAGGAAGGAATCAAAGTCATAATCAAGGAGAATGATGTCTGTCATGTAATTAAACTATCTAGCCAGCTGTACACTATTATGTGGATATGAAGAACCAGTGAAGCCCTGTGGTCTTGCAATAGTAAATCCTTCAGTCATGTAGTGCACCAGGTGGTGCAGAAGCTTCGATAGCAAAGAAAAGATGACAGTGAAGAAGGAACAATTACTGGAATAACCTTACTGATTAAAAAAAAAAAAAGGCTGCTGAATAATGTCATTCATATAAACTGAATCACAATGCAGGCTTGAAGACTTACACAGGGTCTTTGCAGAGCTAAATAATAGATATTGTCAGGAAACTGAAAGTCAGATATTACAGGTAGAGGAAAAATATATGTTCTCTTGGTTTTAAATTGCTTCAAAAAACAGAGAAGCACAGATAGTGAGCGTTATTGGTGAAGCCTGCAGTAAGCACAAGGAATAAGAGTATGTAATGATAATAGCTTGTACCCATTTGGGAGAGGTTCAAAGATGGGAACCGGGTTTACAGCTAGATCCAGAATTAGAAGGCTTCTCAGTTGTGTCCAGTTCTGCACAGAAATATGGAGCGTGAACATGTCCTGAAACGGGAACAGCAGTATTCTGGTCATAGTTACGTGCTGCGCATGGGAATCAAGGACAGGGAAGGGTAAGAAGAGAATAAGTTTTAACAAGTAAGTTGAATAGGAATGAAGATGTGAATGGAAGTTATTAGCAGAGGTGCAAGCACTGAAATACTGGTTTATTTCAGAAAAGTACATTTTTTTTGTGTCCATCCTGCAACAAGTTCCTCAGAAAAATCTTCTTAAGGTAGTAGAAGAGTGAAGAGAAAACAAGGACTGTCTTTTGCTCTCCTTCTAGACTGTCCTAAGGTAGTGCAGGTACAATAGGCATGATTTCACACTCGGTGATCTGTAAAGATAGGTTAAAGGTTTGAATGACGTTCTTGCTGCTGAGTGTGGTCTAATGCAACCTCAGGGGTGTATCAACTCATGCTTTGTGCTTAGCTAAACCCTTCCCTCTCTTACCCATTGGCCTGCCATTACCTGTGCCCAGAGCAGCTGTCAGAGAAGCTGACCCTCTTTGGTTCAGAGCTCATCTTTCCAGTGATCTTCAAGGAAAAAAAAACATAAAATCTGTCTGTGGCAGCTGCCATTTTCTGCTGGTATTTGAGGATGGTTCAGGAACCTCAAATATTGAGACTCTATGGTGTGTCTCGACGTGCCAGTCTGTGTCTCCTGCTCTGATAAATAGCCTCCCTTTCTGCAGTATGGTCATCTGTGTCACTTGGGCTGGCTGCATGGGGCATGCCTCTGTCTTCAGACCCTGCCCGACAGAAGGAAAGCCTGTTTCTTTGGGAAATTCAGAGATACTGAGGGCCCTAAACCCCAAATGCCCCCACACACAGCCTCACTAAGCAAACACATTTCCTTGTAATGGCATTCTGCAAAACACTGAGTTGGCAAAGCCAAAAAGTTAATGATGCCCAAAACTCTGAAGACTTCAACATGAAGCTTAACGTTAGGAGAAGAATAATAAGTGCTTCATTTCACAGCTCAGTGTGCTGGCAAAAAAACTTCTGAGAAAAACAAATGAAACTTGGAGTTGGCCAGGCCCAGATAGATGGTGCTATTTGGATTGAGGAGTGTTTTGCGTGGCCTGTGTGCAGAGAATTAGTGTCACACTAACTCCACGTTCCAGGTTTATCAGAGCAAGGCTGACTGGACATAAGGCAGTGTGTTTGCAGGAATCAAGGTGGCACACAAGTGAGCTGGTTTTCAATATATTTGTAATATTTGCTTTAAAAAATAAAAATTTGTTTTATGTTGAATATAGGGCCTGTGCAACAGAGTATATGGCCATTGTGTCTGTTAAAATGGATTGTTTTCAAATAATTTTCATATAAATAAGCTTTATTTTTATTGGTTTTAAATAGGAATACAATTGTGTTGGAGGTAGATGCATCTAAGAGTAGGTCAAGTTTATTTAGGGAAGACTAGAGGAAGTCTACACTATCAGATGACCCTCATTAGGAAGGCAAAAGTGCATTGGTGCAAAGTAGCTGGCCTTTAATTATGAAGGGATTAAGGGGTGAGGCAGGTGGTGCTTAAAAAATGGAACAGCAGGAGAGAGGAAGGGAGGTGGACGCAACACACAAGACATGGCTGCTCTGAGTGTGTTGATTTTCACTGCCTCTTCTTGGTGACCATGAGCTATTATGTAATCTAACGTTAAGAAATTTATTAAGAAAAAGTGAGAAAAGTAACTGTGTCTTTCTCCCGACTTAGTGAGTGATTTCGGCTCTGGGGCCCCCAACTTAAGAAGGACTTGGAGGACCACGGAGATAATGAGAGAGCTCGAGCACCTCTTCTATGAGGGCAGATTGACAGAGTTGGGGTTGTTCAGCCCAAAGAAGAGAAGGCTCCAGGGAGACCTTAGAGCACCTTCCTGTACCTAAAGGGTACAAGAGAGCTGGAGAGAGAATTTTTACCGGAGCATGTAGTGGTAATGGCCTTAAGATAAGGCCAAGGAGTAATGGCCTTAAAGAGAGTAAGTTTAAATAAGATATTAGAAAGAAATTCTTTACAGTGAGGATGGTGAGAAACTCGAACAAGGACAGAGAAGCTGTGGATACCCAATCCCTGGAAGTGTTCAAGGCCAGGTTGGATGGGGTCTTGGGCAACTTGGTCTAATGAAAGGTGTCTGGAAAGCAGTGCCACGGAAGGGGACCTGGGGGTCCTGGTCGATGGCAAGTTGAATATGAGTCAGCAGAGCCCTGGCAGCCAAAGGAGGGCCAACTGTGTCCTGGGGGGCATCAGGCAAAGCATCGCCAGCTGGTGGAGGGAGGGGATTGTCTCACTCTGCTCTGCAGTGGTGCGGCCTCATCTTGAATATTATGTGCAGTTTTGGGGCACCTCAATAAAAGAAAGATATTCAGCTCTTAGAGAGCATCCAAAGGAGGGCAATGAAGATGGTGAAGGGCCTTGAGGGGAAGCCGTATGCGGAGCAGCTGAGGTCACTTGGTGTGTTCAGGCTGGAGAAGAGGAGACTGAGGGGAGACCTCATTGCAGTTGCAACTTCCTCATGAGGGGAAGAGGAGGGCCAGGCACTGATCTCTTCTCTGTGGTGACCAGTGACAGAACCCGAGGGAATGGCCTGAAGTTGTGTCCAGGCAGGTTTAGGTTGGATTTTAGAAAAAGCTTCTTCACGCAGAGTGTGGTTGGGCACTGGAACAGGCTCCCCAGGGGAGTGGTCACAGCACCAAGCCTGACAGGGTTCAGGAAGCATTTGGATAATACTCGTGGACATGTGGTGTGACTCTTGGAGATGGTCCTACGCAGGCCTAAGAGTTGGACTTGATGATCCTTGTGGGTCCCTTCCAACCCAGCATATTCTGTGATTGTTTTCTTGCCTATGGAACAACATGATCTTTAAGGTCCTTTCCAACCCACACCGTGCTATGATTTATTGTTGTTAATTTATAATTATGCTGCCTACAAAGCTTAGTCACAGATCATGGACATTTTGTGCCAAACAGTATGCAAAAAAAGCAGTCCTGGTCCTTTAAAACTGTGATCTTTACTCTCCTAATGTGAGAGATTGAGCAGATATAGGGGAAAGATAATTTTTCCATTTTCTGTCAGCATTCCTAAATGTGTACTCTAGTATATGTAACTATGACAAAATATTTAATCTGTATTAAAGCAATGGGAGTAATGAATTTGACCCTGAAGAGAATAAAGAATCTGTCATGTACCCAGTTATAATTCTTTCCTGTGTATTTTCCCTAGTAAGTTTACAGGACCAAAAGTGACACATCTGCCTTAGATGTTGAAATTGCTGAATTGGGGTGTGGAGAAAGCAAGCAACCTGCTGGCTGTGTTAAGATTTTGCTCCTTTTTAAATTAGACTTTTAAAGATATTGTTAGTTATGTGTTTTGAGATCTAAAGGATACAAATTATAACTACTTGAAGAATTTGTTTTGTTAATTAAAAATATAAATTTATCACTTCTTGCAGTACAGATACATTGTTGGAAGTTAATTGAGGAGGCTTGTGAGCTTAATTATACTGCAGCTAGATTGCTATCTAATTATATTCTTTTGCATTTGGCTTTAGAAAAGTACAGTAAACTGATCCATTCTTAGAAGAGAAAGGTTATTAAATCCTGCTTTTAAGTTGCAATGATTTTGATTCAGTGAAGCAGATGAGTGTGAATTGATGAGCATGACATGAAGCATGAGCTTAATTATACAACTGATGGGATTGCAGTCACTTCTACCAGCTGAGGATGGGACCCCAGGTGTCTGTCTATTCTGAGATTAAAGAAATGTACTGTCATGTATTTTTAGTATGAAAGGGTGGATTTAAGAAATGTGACTGATGACTTCCACCTCTGAGTGCCAACATTTCCATATCATAGCTCTTACCTTTCCCTGCTTTGCTTTTTCTCTAATCTGATTACATATGCTTTATTCCTTCATTTGTTTTATGCAGTCTATTACAGTTTCTAGAGTACCTCATTTGTAGAGAATAAGTGACTCAGTGTCCTGCACTTTCTCATTCCCTATTATTCCATCATGACTTTATCTTGTTTCTTTTTTTTTTTCCTTTCCCTCTTCTGCCTAAGGAAAGGAAAGAGATGATAATCCTTCCACTTGTGGCATCTTTTTCTTCACATTGACATCATGGAAAGTTGTGCAGAATGATCAGTAGAAAGCACAGAAGGTGGTGGTACGATGCTGTCATTACTTTCAGTTTAACATAATAGAAAGAGTTTTCTGCTGTCTTTAAACTGTTACATTTCACAACAAGTGCTTTGTTTTTTCATAGCTATGGCTTGAAAATGTTGCCCTTGTCTTGCCCAGGCAGGCAGGATTATTATTTTAAACAAAGAGAGCTTGCTGTTGGATAAAATGCACAAGATCATCCCTTGCATTTCGGGACATTTCAGATAAATATTTTGTTGGGAAGATCACTTCTCAGGTTGAAGTCTTAGGTTGAAGTAAGTGATATGTATTTTTTTTATCATTATTGCTATTCTTATTTTTTTCCATTGCACTTCTCCTTACCAATGCATGTGGCTTCCTGGTGCAGTGGTCAAGCTGTCAAGTCTGTTTTTTGCCACTTATTTGTGTGTAGATTGTGTCTCTTCTCTGGCATAGTTTGGCAGCTGTGTCAGTGGTTTCTGGGGGAAAAATAAGATAGAGACATCCTCAAGGTATGACTAATTTCTTCTTATTATACTCAAACGGAGAAAAGAATCAGCACAGTACAACTGGCTGTTTATCCCGGAGCTTCAAACAAGAGCGTTCCTTTGTTTGGAAACCTGCCAATCTGTTTCATAGGTATGGATGGATTTATTATTGCTTCGTTTTGCAGGGGTTAAGAGATGGAAGGGAAAACCTTAGTAAAGTCTGTAATAACCTCCTCCAGGATGACTGGGAACACTTATTCTGAGATTTTAGACTACATCCTAGAGCTCTTGAACATCCAAAAGCTGTACTCCTTCCCTCTCCTTGATACCACCCCAAACCCAGAGCCCATTGGAGAGAGAAAATGAAGACACTTGCACATCCATCTCTCTCTTCCAAGGAACATACTCAGAGCAAAAAGATTGAGCCCTCGTGGTTGCATAAAGTAGTTTTCTTTAATGTTTACATTTTTAATCTATGTGACCTGTGTGTCTTGAATTCTGGCCTCTCTGAACCAAGGTGAATCTAGTCTCTGAGTTTGTTTTCCAATCATAGCTTCAAAAACAACCTTCTTTATATTCTAAGTCCTTTAGGGAAAAGGCAGACTGTATGGTAATTGCTGGGCTCAAGCAGTTCAGACTTGTCCACAGATAGAACCACAAACAGAAGGGAAGATCTTCCTCCAGTAGTTTGTTTCTAGGTGAATTTAATGAAAACATATTTTCCTATTTGGATCTTCCCCTAATAACTTCGTAGTGGAAAAATTATACTGGAAATCCTTACAACTTCTGATAGTTTTTTCTGATCAATTTAGTTATTTAGTACTTGCTTCTGGTCCCCCTTCTCCCCCCTTAATCTCTATATCTGGCATTAAGACTACATTATAAAGAAGATCAAAGACACTAATGCAGTGTCTGGACAGTTCCTTTGTTCTACTTACCATTTCATCCTTTTGAAGACTTAATTGTAATTTAAATTTGTAAACGAGTTTTCTAATTTTAAAGAGGAAACTCCAATGACATGGCAAAAGAGGCGGTAACAAGTTGTTTTGCCTACTAGAAAGGTTATATAATTACGAGTTTTTTTCTCACTATTTGATGTGAATGCCAGATAACAAGATAGGTATGCTATTTTTAATTAGCTGGGAAACAAAAAAATAGAGTAGTAAAAGGGCTTCAATTCTTAAGTATTTCATTAGAATAAAGGATCGTCTATATATATCTTTGAAATGAATGTCAGAAAATGTGCACAAATGGAAATTGATGTTCTTGACTTTATATTTGCTGCCATTATGGTTAATTCAATAGACTTCACTGCCTATAGGGTGAGCTTTTTCTTTTTTGGTTGGGTTTTCTGTTTGTTTTTTTTTTTTAAACAGTCAGCATACAGGAATTAGTCTGATACATAATAATCTAGAACATGGGCCTGAGATTATTACAGAGAAAATACATAAAAAGCACTAATTAAAACATCTTTACCTAGTCAATCTTTAGATACCTGAGTAAGTCTAACAATCTGTCTTGGATTTTATCATTGTATTATCTGGTTGTTTTAAATTTTGTGAAATAGTTACAGATCCTCTAGATTCTAAGTGATTTATTAATTTGTCATCCCTGCAATTCTGTTAGCAAATATATGCACAGGTATTGATCAATGCTGAAACAGTTTTTTGCATTAAATCAGATTTCATGGCAGACTGTAGAATTTGGGTCACTAGGCTTAGCCACAACTGGCATGAGCTTTGGGAAGAAACTCAAAAATGCTCATGAAGTGTTTCAGCATATTATAATTCCATGTATGGTTGTTGTATTATCTTGTTGTGTGAATCTTGCAGAGGAACACATTAAATGTGTTCCACCAGATATCCTCCTGCTTTTTTCTGTATACATATCGTAATACAAAGGGTTGTCTGCTCAGTTGTTTCAACTTTGATCCTTCTGTATGACTTGCAGTTCCTAATTACTGATAATCCCATACTTTTAATGTTTCATGGATATTTTATCTAATTATATGTGACAGTAAGTATTAAAACTTTCTTTAATGTAAAAGCCAAACAGCTGTTTACAGTGATTTAACCCTTCTGTATGCTTTCCCAGAATTTGTGGGGGCTTTTTTTTTTGTTTTGTATTTTGAAGTAACATATGTCCAGAGAATCGCTAGTTTGCCTGTTTCTGGAGGATAAATGAGTTACACATGAGTATATTCTTAGTGTAATTTGTTGTAGGAATATGAAGTTGTGTGAGACCGTAGGGATGTGCAGTCTTGTCTCCAGCAATCCTACACCACAAGGGGAGGGGGGCTGTCTGGAAGACATAATGAGGGAAGTGGACTGAATCTTGCATCTGTCTCTGGGGAGAATCCTGTGACAGCATATCCCAGAGATAAGTGTTGATTGAGCTTCTCGATTGAGCCTAATTGCAAATGGAAGAAGTGGAGAGACAGCGATAGGTAATGAGGACCCCTCAGCTGACCATGGAGAATGAGGGAGGGGAAGTTCAACGAGTAGGGTCTAAGACAGCTTCTGCTCCGTTGGTGCCTCTTATGTGAATGTTTTCATTCCAATAGAATTGCTGGGCACCAGGCACAGCAACTGAAATTAAATTCAGGAGAAACAGGGTTAACTTAATTTGCATAAGAAATAATAGGAGAAGAAAATAGATATTAGTAAGTGGTGATGTGTGGGCTCTATCCCCATGCCTTATCTCTTAGTGGCCTGCTGGAATGAAAAATGGAAAACCTGTGCTTCGTATGAGTATGTGGAAGTCAATGACTAAAGTTCCATGTTGTTAGTAAAGGACATAAGAGATACAGGACATCACCAGTGCAGTGAGTTCTTGTAAATTGCTGGTAATCTATTAGATGAAGCTCCTAATTCACTCAGGGAAGCATGCAGCACCTATACTATGAGGTGAAGCAGAAGTTATTCACCCACCCAGTGACTAAATTGCTGTTCTAAGCAGGTGGAAAGTTAATTCCCCATTTCACACCTGGATATTGGTATAATTCTGAAATAATAGCAGCTCCGCATCTGAACATTTTAATAACCATCACAATTTCAGTTTTTCAAGTTATGACCACAGCTAGAAACAAGGCATGATTGTCAGTATTTCTGGGTAAGTGGGTAAGACGAGCAGGGAATGCAACTTGAATGCAAATCCTTCATGAGGAAGCACACATATACTAGTCAGGAAAAGGAGGTGCACTGGGAGCCCTACACTGGCCTTTCAGGTTTTTTATTCTTTTCTTCTTTCTTCTGCTACCAAAGATTTTATGTTAATCTTGGAAATGACTCCACTGCTTGTGCAACTCCCCTCTGAGAGTGACCAAATCTGACTGGCTCCTAACTAATACCTATGCATCTTTAGACAAAAAAAAACTGTCTTTCTCAGAATAAGTATCTGTGTGTGGTCAGGTTACGTAGCTGGGCAGGAGAAGAAAATGTCTCAGTCTCCTTTGAGACTGAGAGGAGACCTCATTGCAGTCTACAACTTCTTCATGAGGGGAAGAGGAGGAGCAGGCACTGGTTTCTTCTCTGTGGTGACCAGTGACAGGACCCAAAGAAATGGCCTGAAGTCATGTCAGGGGAGGTTTAGGCTGGATATTAGAAAAAGGTTCTTCACCCAGAGGGTGGTTGGGCACTGAAACAGGCTCCCCAGGGAAGTGGTTCTAGCACCAAGGCTGCTAGAGTTCACAAAGTGCTTGGGTAGTCCTCTCAGACACATGGTGACTTTTGGGGTTGTCCTGTGCAGGGCCAGGAGTTGGACTTTGATAACCCATATGGTCCTTTTCAGCTCAGGATATTCTGTGGTTCTCTTCTATGCCCACTCAGGATTTTGAGACTGTTCAAGAGCAGTACTTTGAGGTGGACTTACATGACATCCCTTCAAGTGTGCTGTAGGATGCTAGGCTGCTCCGTGGCCACCTGCCCTTAAAGGCTGGCTCCATCATCATCAGGGGGTCACAGAACTTCCCTCAGTCTGAGATTAAAGTGTGCAAGAAGACAGTAGAGAGAGAAACCAGTGGCTGCTAGGAATGTTCTGCTGATTTTCCAGTGTAGCACAGTGCAGAGATAGACACAAATTCTGAGCAATAGGTATACCTGTGATCTAAAGCAGCGGTCCTGACTCAAGGCTCCAGAGCAGTATGTAGTGTTATCAGCATGCCCGAGCTGATGAGATGTGTAGCTTGCAGTGGCTAACTAGCAGAGGGTGAGTTCGTACTGATGCAGTTGTAGTCCAAATTTGAGCTGGTAGATGCTGATCTCTGTGATGCTCCATTTCAAATACAATGTCATAATTGTAGCAGCTCTGCTTATTGTTGCTGCTTTAGCAATGCCTTTGACTATGCAGAACTTTCATTTAGCAGGATTAAAGCTTCCTTACATACTGTTCTGGGAAGCATCAAGTATCTTGCAGTTCTAAAAATACTGTGAGTCTCGGTGCAGTGAAGTCATTAAACTTAGTATCGGTTCTTTTGGTGTTTACAAATTTAGACTTAGAAAACCTAGATTGTGTGCAGGTAAAACTGTTTTAGCTCCTTGCACATAAAAACAGTTGGTATTTGGCACAGTAATGGTTCTAACCAGGCATATATGTGTCATTTCTTGTGGAAAACTAATTTAGCCATTGGGAAATGTTTCACTTTGAAATTTTAGTCTCACTGTATTTTATCATCAGGAGCATTAACTGAAAGTTAATAAGTAATAAATATTTCCCCTGATCCTGTAATTAAGCAGAAAAAATGATTTAAATTAATTTTATAGCTTCCCCATACTTTCAGTAAGTCATTGGAAAAACATAGTCTTGAAATGTTACCTGACCAGATTTGCAACTTCCCAACAATATTATTTTAAGAAGTAGCTAATGATCATTTGAATGCTATGATTTTAGTTAGCTAATTTAAAGGAAAACATGGAGATCAGTGAATGGAAATTGAGGTTCACTGTAAAATCTGTCATATTCCAGTGCTGCAGGAAAGATTTGCCTTGGGCATCTGATCAAAATGCCGATCTGTATTTTAGTTCCTGTGAGAAGTTACAGATTATTTATATAGCTGTAAATACATTATGACTATGAGTAGATATATGTTTATCTATAGAGTTATATACTATGTAGATATATTTAATTACAGGTTTACTGAAAATCAGTTAGGTTCCTTCTATCCCCAAAGGAAAGGGCGTGAAACTGAAAAGAAAAACTCTGTTACCTTCTCAGCTCCAGGAACTGTATGTATAAACTGAATGTCAGTTCGTGCACATGGATGAATATCTGCATTGCTAAAGTGCAGATTTCTTTTTTCCTCTATAAAATACATAATTTTTGGAATTGAATGTACATATACAGTATTATCTTAAAATTCTGGCTTTTAGATACCTAAATCTGGCCTGCTTGTGTTGTGTAGAAAAATACTTTGATTCTAGGACTTAAACAATTTAGCTGAATCAATTCATCTGTTTTTGTGTTTTCATAAATAGTTAGATGAAGTATGTTTAACAAAACGTGTAGATAGATTAAACAGACTCAATAGGATCCTAACTTGTTACTTTATTCTTAAAGAATTGCTCATGTGGTTAATTCAAGCCATACCAGCAATCCCACTGAGCTCTTGTACTCTATTATGCTTCTGTACTTGCTGCTTTTATAACCAATATCTGTAAGGTGTGTTTCCCAGGCTGCCTGGTTGAAGGGTCCCTACAGGGAAAGTTGAGAGGAAGCTGTGTTTCCTGAACAGAGTAGAAGGTGGGAGAATATTTTGGGGTCAGCAGTACTTAGCAATAGGAGCTATTTGGCTACCACAATCATTACCAATTCTTATATGTATTGTCATGAATTTTGCTGCAAGTTCCTGTTCTCCTTAGAGAATGAAAAACTAACAAGTTTTCTGCAAGTAGGAAAATGTTGATAGCTTAATTTCCTATGGTTTTGTGTCTTGTGGTTGGCTGACTCCTTGAATAAGTTAATCCTGTAACTCTTCCTGAGGCTGTGCTGAACTCCTGGGTGAGGTGCTGTATGAATCTCACAGAAGGTAGGCTTTCGTGGAATGGATGCTGTGGTACCCAGAAGTAAATTTTTTCCTGTTATTGTAAAACAGATTTTGTGAATGCTCCTTTTTCCCTGTTTGGCTTCTCTGATACCTTATATAAGGATGAGCTCATCTAGCATCCCCTCTGTCTGTGACATTACTTTAAATCTTCTTTACCAACTGACTGTTTTCATTAAACTTATTTTAGAAGACCACCAACTCTTTGAAATTTAATACAGAACTCAGTGGTTATTAGAGGGGAACTAGAGACAGGCATATAAATTTTGAAAAAATAGACTAAGAAGAATGAGGTCTCAGGAACCTTGCCTGCATACTTTGCTGTGCAATTGGTAGCAGCTGTGGATGCTAAATTCTCTAGGATAGAAATCACAGGGACAGCTTTTATGTTTACATTCTCAGAAGACGGAAAGAGTTGGAGTCTCCTGTGCCTCAGGAAGCCTGCTGTCTTCCTAATGTTTTTTATTTCCCCTCTTTCTTAAGATGAAGAGTAAGACAGGTAAATTAGAGAAGTGGTCTGTGAGGGGTAGCCCAAGGCAACGGTGAAGATACCTTTTCAGAAATGACTGTCAGTTGCTCAAGTGGGGAAAAGAGACTGAAGAGTTCACGTGACCTAGCACTAGAACTGAAGCACCCTACTTATGCTGCTAGTCCTGGCCCAGGACAGAAGTGGTCGGTCGTAAATGGTGCAAGAATATCAGTGAAGCAGAGAAAAAAAAAAGGATAATGAAGGAAAGAGACTGAGAACAGCTAGGAAGAATTGAGAGAATAGGTTGCTTGTGATAGGCTTCATGTGAGGAAGTTTCAGAACTGAGACTGACTTAAAGAAGATTGTGACCCAAGGTATGGTGGGGAGATGTTCAGACTTGAGTTGTGAGGTGACTGAAGTGAAAGCTTTGCACAGGGACAATGCCATTAGGGAAGACTCTGGTAGTGGCTTGAGCAAGAAAGTAGAGACTAAAGGATCAGATTAGATTTTGGAGGACTTAAACAAGAAGCAAAAGGTAAGAATTGGGACTGGCATTGCACTGCGGAGGATCATACAGAAGATCGACATGCACGTGCTATTTTAGAATGGATTGTAATTGCAGTCCAATCTTGAAGTTTAAACTTGACTATTGGGTCTAGTGAAACGTTATTCAGTTGCTTCTGGTGATTTTGTCCATGTTGGCTTCCACCTCTATCTACCCTATTCTGGCCTCATTAGCTAGCCATTCACAAACTAATGCTGTCCCTTGAGCACAGGTCTGCCCTCTTTTTAGCTCAAGGATCAGTTGCTCCAAGGTCACCTCATCTCACCTCTACCCCAAGGCTTCGCTTAAGGGTTTTCAACCTTAACCCTGTTGCCACTGAGATTTTTCCCAGAGCTGCCCTGTACTGCTGCTCCTCCATCCATGGGAAAAGAGACTGCTTTCAAGATTATGGGGACTAAGTTTAGCTTGATTTCCATAGCAACACTATTAATCCTCAAATACCAAACAACAATTGTGTTTGGAGATGGAGGAGTGTTAATAAAGGTGATTTGGGAATATTCATACTGAAAAAATGTGCTTTTCTTTTGTTGGGACCTCAGCAATCTAGGTTTTCCTGGCAAGCTGCTTTTTGGGTAATAGCTAAGGTATGAACTACTTCTATATGCTTTCATGTTTTTAAAAAGGTTTTGTGCTTAAGAGTGGTGATCTTTTTCTGCATATGGTGCCAGGCAGGGGTTCAGCACCTGTTTTGCTGCTCTTTATCTTCCCACTCAGGGAAGGTTGTAATTAACAAGGCTGAGTTCACCCCATTGTGCTCTGCAGTGAGGTTGATGGTATGAATTGAATCAGTTCTGTTCTGTTAAATAGGAGGAAATCCAGGTACACTGGGGAGTCCTAGGTGGAGGAAATGAAAGGAAAGCTGGAGGGAGCTTAGTTTTCTGCATGAAAATGTAAAGTACTCGATTTCAACAGACTTACTGCAGGTAACCCCTGTTCCCTAATGCAAAAACTTAACTAAGTTATATTCTGTGTAATAGAGTGTACAGGCCCCCACGGACTTGGGAAAGAAATTATTCTCTTCCACAGTAAGCCGTATACAGGTGTTAGGAGTCAGCAGAGATGGCTGATTACCCCACTAAAGAACTGAAATAAATGGAAAAGTGCTGTCCCAGATGTAGCCTGAAGGAGATTTTTCTTCCACAACAGAAAAAGGTCTAGAACAAGTTCCAAAGGAACAAGAATGTCTTCTGTTATCTCATGGCTCGCGTTGTTTTCTTTGCAGACCATAAAGAATGAGAGGCTCTTAGTGGCTCTTAGGTTAGAGGCTCTTAGTGGCCCAGCAATCTTCTCTTTACTGAATGACTGGGAGATAGGATATATTTTGTTTCATCTCTAAGTATTGTACTAGGCAGGCCCAGGTCTTGCAAACATCTTTGTATACACTTATCCTGCTTATTATACTTACTGATCTTGGACATGCAGAAGAAGAAAGTCGCTGGAGGTTGAGTGTATTTATCCACCCTTCACAAGTTTAGATCGAGCAATCAAGGTATGCTTCTCACTAACATTTAGAAGTTTCAAACAGTAGGTATGACATTTGCTTCTGCAAACTGTGTACATCTGTAAGGTTTCAAATTGCTGCAATCAGAGGTGCTTTTAAAGCAAACTTTGCTCAGTGATATACTTTATTGTTCAGTGCACTATTGTTATTATTCACATCTATGATCCACATTAACCAGCTTTCCTATTTTGAAGCAAAAGCCTTGTTTTTTTCTCTTATATTGTTAGGAGAAAGGAAATGCCTTATCAGAGATTAGTGGGGTCCAAGGTGATTGCTTTCTTGGAATGAGAGGTGCTTATATGTATTAAATTACTTCTGTGCAGACATTGTCATCTGATACTTCCAATAGCTTTTCAGAAGCAAAGAGAAGCAGAATCCAGATGATCTGTCGCAGGAAAAGTTTGGGTTTTGTTTTGGGTTTTTCTTTCCTAGTGGGTGAATATTAAAATGTTTTTAGATTTTAGGGGAGGCCAGTACCATAACTGGTATAATCAATAACTGAAATAATTAATAATGGTTGTCTTGACCTTTTAACTCTTTAAGGCCTGTTGGAAACCCAGTCGTTGCATGAAGCAGATGAAGATGTAGTCACTGATGTTGATTTCACCAGTATGATTTCTGAAGAAGAAAAAGAAGAGTTAAAGATTGAGCTAGCCAAGGTAATGAATTTGAATTTCTGTGAGTGCTACTCTTTCTAGTTCCTTAAGCTGGAAGATATTAATTGTAGAATGAAGTACACATCATAAAGGTATGCCCTTTCTTTTCATAAAATTATTCTAGGCTACAATACTGTGAAGGAATTAATTTCCTTATATATTTTTGCAGGTTAAATATGTTCTACTTGATGGTTGTACAGAGAAAGTTAAATATACCTTACCATATAAATACCATATAAATAAAGACTTGTCTTTATTTAGAAACCTTCCTTGATAAAGAATGGAAAGTGTTTTTGTTAGATTTGTGGTACTGTTGTTACAGTGGTTGTGCCACCTGATGGAAAAGATTCTTTTTGTGGTGCTCAGAGGAAAAGCTGATGATGGTTACAGAAGAGACTGATGATGATAAGCACAGTACTTTTACCCCATTTTTGTTTTCTTTGGCACTGATGTGTTTGGAAAGGGTTATATTTTCTTTCAGGAGTCTGGAACTCAGGACACTATGAAGAGGCTAAAAAATAATAACAAGGAGATAGGAGGAAAAAGGTGGGAACCATGTGGTTTTTTATTCTAAAGATTAAAGAGGTCGTCTAGATTTGGTCTACAAGGAGAGAATGTGTTCAGTTTTAATTAATCCTGTTGAATACCACAGAAACAGAAATGAAATTCCAAAATGGAAAATGAGAGAATGGGAAAAAGTGTGAGTTTACTTATTTTAAATATGCTTCAAATAACAGAAATCACAACTGTATAAAGGGGAAGTTATTTTTGTCTTAATTGAAATATTTATATTAATATTACGTTGTAATACTAAGTACTCTAAGAAGTCACATTCTTATCGACTCTCAGGTCATATGCCTTCAGTGCTGATTTAGGATTTTCTAGCGAAACAAAAGACTGGTTTTTTCACTCTAATGTTCTATCAAGCCTTATGTTTCTGAGTCACTAGTTAATTTTAACTTCTTTGCTGATCCGGTCACATCTGTAAATAATCAGAAGGAAGCTGAAACTTCACCTGTTCAGTTCATCACATAAGTTAGAAGTTGGCCTATTCATTACTGGCTTTTGATCAGGATCAGAGGCAATGGACACACACTGAAATACAGGAGCTTCCCCCTGAACATCAGGAAGTACGATGTTTTTAATGTGAGTGTGATTGAGCAGTGATACAGATTACCCCAAAATGTTGTAGAGTCTCCATCCTTGAAGATACTCAAAAGCTGTCTGGGTGCAGTCCTGGGAAACATACTCTAGGTAGTCCTGCTTGTGCAGGAGGCTTGAACCAGATATCCTTCAGTGGTCCCTTCCAACCTCAGTCCTTCTGTGATTCTCTTCTCTTTTGTGGTGAAAGGGACTTAATAGGCAGAGAGAAACAGGGAAGGAAAAAATTCAGTACTTCTTGCAATTGTCTGAGAATGATATGCCTCTCAACAGAATTAATCTGAAGAGGTTTTGGTGTCCTTTCTGCCTACTGATTCCCATGGGAGCAAAGAGTTCTCCGAGGCTCATGCTAGAAATGCTTTAATTCATGTACTAAGAAAATGCCTTTTAAATATTATGATCTTAACTGATCTAGGAATTATTTTTTTAATTACTCACAGCAGTTTACTGGCATACAACCTATGTTTAAAAAAGAAAATAAAACTAAAAAATTATGATGAAGAAGGTTTGAAAAACTTAAATTTAGAGTGAACAAAGTCTAAACTTAAATGAGGCTTGTGACTCTTAGAAAAGACTGGAAAAAAATATGTATGACCTTGCCTCCTTCAGAAAAACCTCTATGGAAATCAGCTAATGTTTCCTTTTGAAAAGGTGTTAGTCTTTACTTTCAAGCCCTTTCTGCTCCACCAGTGATAGTTCTGTTTTCTTCCATGTCCTTATGTGTTATGTAATACCAGTTTGAACCTGTAGGAACAAGCACCTTTCTTCTTATTGTTGTAAAATGTAAAAATCATCCTTAATTCTGCTATCAATAGTTGATATACTGGGGAGCTGTTGTGAGCACCTGTTGCACATGTAGTTAAACAGAAAAAATATATTCCATCTCTGTGTTGTGTATCTGCTGTATATATTCTTTGTCTTCTTCCTCTTCCTCCTTCCCTCTCCAACATTAGGAGAGGAACAAGCACTACTGGTTTTTTGACAGATTTTTGTATCCTCTATTCCTGTTCCCCTGCTAGTGGTCTTTTCATACTGGAAGCTTCTCAGAACATGGACTCACTCTGTTCTTGTATTTGTAGTCTGGCTAACTCATCAGGGCTCTGACTCTAAACAAGCCTTGGAATTTCTACAGTGGATCTAAAATAGTAACTCTTACAGAAACTTTGAGCAGTCGTTTGAATTTGCAGAGGTCAGTTTGACTTTTCAGAATAATAGCATAAAATTGTAGCCCAAAAACTTTACATAAGGCCAGAAGATTGCTAGCAGAACAGGTTTTTTTTCTCCCTTCCTCCCTCGCTGTGAGGAGCATGGTACAATGACTCTTGAGTCATGATGGGGGCTGAGATTGTGAGCTGTCTTGCTCACTGCTGTCAGTTGTCCTTCCATTACACTTGTCAAAGTAGTCACTTACTCTTTGCTGTCTTCCCCCTCCCATACCTTCAGAAAAGCAGCTATCTGCTTTGATCTAGCTGATGCACAGGTTCTAAGTTCAGCAGTGTGTGTTACTGCATGTTTGCTCCCAGTTTGAGGAAAGATGCTAATACCTTTTTCTGCGAACTTATGCCTAAATTTATTTATGGGTGTCCCTGATGTGTCTGGGTGTTGTTCACCCAAGGGAAAGCTTATGTATTAACAGGTTCTAAACCCAGAGGTGTAAAATTTGAGCTATATGATTTGTGCATGTGCTGCTTTATTTTATCACTGGCTTCCTCTCTTCTCCATCTCAACTTGCTTCTGTCTCCTATGCTGTACCTGTACAGGTACTTGTGCATCACTCTGTAGTGGATCTGGTGAAAAGATCTTCCGTGATGGCTTTTATCTGGTTCAGTCCAGCGAGGAGGGCTGTGCAAACACTCAGACAGGGCCACTACATATTTGGGCGATGCAGTAGGAGTGAAAAAGAATGCTCAATCTAACTTATGTTTAACCATGCTGGCTTCTGTTTTCTGTTGGGGCCCCTTAATATTTTAATGACATACTGCCTTGGAAGCTTGTATTTCTGTTGACTTAAGCCCTAGTTTCATAACAGACTCTGCATTTATATGAGAGGACTTTTGAAAAATGCCTCAGCAGGTGATGCCTGACTGCCATGGGAGCTAGGTATGTAGCATGCTTAAATGTTTTTCAAGATCCTACTGTAAGTCCCTAAACCTTTTTACCTACTTCAGAGTCTTCAGTTACTGATAGCTGAGCACTTGAGGGCGGTTTTGTATCTGTCATTATTTCAAAATGATGGAACTTGAGGAGGATTTTGTCAATTCAAAACTGATTACTATTAAAAATATTAAATTATTTTTCTTTAGTCAAAAATGTTATTCATACTTATGCCATTGAGCACATGGCTAATGCTTGCTTAAGACTTTACAGCTTTAGATGTCTATTCAGTGGAACAGATGGAAAGTAATTTTAATAGAAGCCCTTAAATGTTTACATATCCAGGTACCTAATGATCAGGTTAGTGCTAGCCCATATGGAAAGCATTAATGTTTAAGTACAAGTAAGCATACTGGTATTGGTTTAAGTTAAATTCTTTAGCAGTGTTACTCAGGCAGATGTGCACTAAGGGGTCTGCTGGGGGAAACAACTAAAGGGAGCTCTGAACTGCTGCCTGAGGAACTCTGACATTTGTGATTTCTTTCTGTAACCATTTAACCAGTTATCCTCTCAGAAGAGACTCTTGACAGCTGCCTCTTGACAGTGTTTCATTTGCAGGTTAGGAATATAATGGAGCATAAAAGGACATGGGGAGGAATAAAGGAGTTTGGATTGTTGTGTATTTTACAGGTGACGTGTTGGCATCACAGGCATTGGTGAATACTGATATCTGCTTCACTCAGATCATGATTTATCTTTGTCTTCTTAGCCTTGCTGCTTAATTCCTGAGCTGCTTGAATAGTTCAGATAGCAGGTAGTGACGAAAGAGAAACTGACAGCTGAGGGGTGCAAGGATGAGACTTTTCCAAGAACAGTGAGTTTACAGCCAGTTTTACAGGGAAGCAGAACACATTAGTGTGTAAAATAAAAATAATTCTGGTATTGGTGTCCTAAATATAGCCCTGGAGGTCAGCACTGTTTCAGCTGGTGCTTGCATCATTCCCTGCAGACTATGGAGTTATATCACAGGGAGACTGTGGTTCCAGGGAACTTAGCATATGGTAATCAGATACACTGCCATATGTTATCCTATTAACATATGGAGGAAGAAACACATTTGGTAAGGGAATTTCTAAACCTGAAGTGAAAGGCAGCTGCTCTGGTGTCACTTGCCCTTGTTAGCTTCAGTGCCTCTGAGTGCTGCTTGTATAGATTGAATTGGGAAGCTTCCAGATGAGGAATGCAAACCTGTGCCCACTGGCAAGAGTGTTGCTCAAGGAGCAGGATCCTGAGTCAGTGGCAGGATGTTTCTGCTGTCCCTCTTCTGGTCCTGTGTTCTGATCCTTGCCTTGTTAAAACACTGGCTTTGTTTAAATGTTTTAAAAAAATGTCCACTGCAGGAAGAATTATATCCCCCCGTTTGGGCTGGATGGCATCTTTACAACTTGAAAACGCACAGTTTGGTTAATGACCAAGAGCTCTGAAAAGGATAGTGTCTTCTGAGTGCTTCTATGCTTTGGGTAGGACCTGCTCACTTATGTTAACAGTCCATCTATAAACTTTTATGTTACTATTTTGAAATATGTAGGGCCTAAAATACATAAATAAAACTTACCTGACAAGGATTATAACATTTTATGATACTCTCAAGTCATATATCATGTGATTTTTCTGGGTTTTTTAACCTGCTCCTGTGAGTTTGCATCTGTTTTTTTCAGGACCGGAAGACTAAAAATCTGCAAATATGAAATTAAAAGCCTGTGCATTCAGAGACAGATATTTGCCTGAATTGTCCAGTCTTGTATTTGCCTGAATTGTCTGGTCCTGCCCATTCCCATTTTACTAGTGAATGAAAAGCTGATGTTTGAGACTCGTAATGCCCTAAGGCAGATCTTGGTCAAGTCGCTTCCTTACTGAACAGTTCTCTGTCTTATCAGATGCATGTGTATGATGGTGCACGTAGATGACACAGTTTGAGACATTAATTTTAATGTAGCGTCAGCTCTGTTCTGGGCATGCCTTTGTGATCTCCACAAGCACTTGACTCTGTTTCTATAGTTACCTACAAAAAACACAAGTTTACATGAGATTCATTTAACCTCTTAACATCATATGTGTTTATCATTCTGTGGGAACAGGCTAACACCTTTCTCCTTTCTCCTCCCCATTTGTTTCTCTCAGCTAGAGGATGAAATTTCAACTTTGCGGCAAGTGCTAGTAGCCAAAGAGAAGCACCTGGTTGAAATTAAACAAAAGCTTGGCATAAGTCTGATGAATGAATTGAAGCAGAACTTTAGCAAAAGCTGGCACGATATGCAGACAACTTCCGCGTGAGTACTGATCTTGATACTTACACATATGAACATACCATGTCCCTCTAAAACTTTTTGGGCTGAATTAATTGCAAGATCGGTAGAAAGAACCGCCCACCTTTCATCAAGTGCTGTCTGAAAAGTCATTTGATATTTTTTTCCTTTTCATTTGACAACTGAATTTGACACTTAAGGAGAAGCAAGAGTGAGCTGCTCCACGACTGAGCTGAGCTGGGAGTTGACAGCAAGGCAGGCAGGGCAATGGCATCACCCATGAAGGTGCAATCCCACTGTATCTGAACAAAGAGAGCAGAGCAGGTCCAGTGACCGTAAAGAGGGTCAAGCCAGGAGTTGAGATCTCCCATCTGTATTGATGAGCCAGGTCCAAGGTCAAGCCAGGGAGTCAAATCTGTGAGTTCAAGATCAATGAGGTACCCAGCCGGATAGAGGCATACCAGTAATATGACTTGGGCTTAAATGCAATCTAAGCTTTAGTGTAGCTCCAAAGTGAAGGGAAGATGTGCTTAACAAGGCTTCTCCCAACTCTTTCTTTCATGGCACTTTGATCACGGTCTCACCCAAGGTTGCACAGTTGTGCAGTGTCAGAGGTAGCCTGCAGCCAGGCTCTGGGAGTGGGGGCAGAAGCATTTGCAGTGTCTCTTGGTGCATTCAAGGCACTAGCAGAGACTTGGAAAAATATGTTAAAATGTACATTTTTGCATTTAAATAATTATTCTTTGTATTTTCATGAGAAGTCAAAAGAGGCATAAACTCCTTAATAGAAAATGTAGTTTGTATGTCTCCTATCTCTAACTTTTGGACAAGTTTCTCATCTAGGTCCTGTTTCTCATGATGTGTCATTAGCAGAAGCATCAATGCTGGCTTGGTGAGGATGTATGGCATGTGCTAGGAGAGGGTAGCTTAGAAATACTAAGCTTTAGAAGAGAGAAGGTGAACAAAAACACCTGAACTAGAGTTACTGGGAGACACTAGCAACATTTTGAAACAAAAACTTTCATTTTTACTTGGAATTTGGTAGCAATTTCCAAGATAGCTTTCCATTTTTCCTTTGCAACATTGACATTTTCCACAAGGATAGACTTAGGAGACTTTGTCAGTGTGGTAGCTGCTACTTTTTATTTGAGATGAGTTTCGAAAACAAGCCATTAGGTGGTAAGTGTCCAGAAATAGTTATATGGAACTGAGCAGCAGGAGTCCATCTGTGCCCCTGAAAATTCTTATGTTCATGGTCCCACTGCTATATAATTCTGGCTGACACTCATGCCAGTACACTGATGCCAGTACAAATCATGGTAATCCAGCATTCTCAAGAATAAATATGTTAAGTAACAGAGGTGATTCATTGTGGCTGTACCAAAATAGCAATGGGATAGCATTACTCACCAAGATTCTCTGATTTAGGAAGGAAGAAAGCCTGTTTTAAAAAATAGAAGTTCAAAATATTTACATGCCTACAGATTTTGTTTTCACTTAGCTGCTGTGCTTCTCTATAAATGAAACCCACTTTTCTTTAACAAGAAACTTTTCAAAGCCACAGAGAACAATTAAGCACCAAATCGTTTGTCCACTTATTGTTAATAATCTTTTTAAGCTCTCCATTTAAGGATGCATTCTTAGGGATAGAGTGGACTTAGAGGCAGAGGGGTGGAGTTCTCTCAGCAACAGTTCTGTAAAGTGTGTTTGATCCACTAATTAGGACTCAGGACCTAACTCACAGGATGGATGCCAGCTCTGATGACTAAATTTTAACTTGAGATTCTGACTATTGTAAAGCATTTACATTTTATATGGTTGGCCACAGGTAGCTTAGGGGTTAGCCTGAGCATGCTTGACATGTAGATGTCAAAAGTTATCATTAAAGGATTGCTACAATTAAAAAGAGAGGAAAAAACCCAAAAGCTAGTAGTTTTCGAACTGAGGAAGGACAGAGGTCAGTGGGCTGATGTTCTCCATAGATTGAAGATGGTGTTAGGCTTGACATACAGTTTTATACAGTCTATTTCTTTTCCATTAATTCATGGCTTAGGGTATGCAAAAGCAATTCTAACTACCTCTAGTAAGACATTACATTTGCAACAATAATGTGCAGCTTTTTCTGTACCAGAACAGCTTTCTTTTTTTTTTTTTAAATCATCTTTGGAAAAGCTGTAATCATCAAGGAAAAGCTGTAATGTTATTTGCATTTTCCAACCCTTTATAAAAGGCACCTAGAAGCCATTCATTTTTAATGACCAGAATCATTATGCATTTTTCAAGTTCCTTGTTGATTTCCTATACTATTCTTCAGTGCACTGATTTTTAGTGTAATCTATATGTTTGGGGGAGGCAGGGGGTTCTACTATAGAGGAGATCAGTAACTAGAGAGCAAATGATTGCCTTGAGTTTAATTTGCTTTCATGGTGGTAAGGCATTCAACTGGAATGACTTCCCACACACACATTTTTAATGATTGGGTTTTCAGTGAATAGAGGTGGGTGGATATTCAGATAGCTTCTAGCAATGCAGGTTTTTTATATTTTAAAAATAGGTAATTAATTTTTATTTAGATGCTAGAAGCAGGGTAAGAAGAAGAACTAAGGAGAGAGGTCCACAAGATACCTTGCTTTTTGCTAAGTATATATGTTGTAACCGTGCTCAGCTCTGTCTCTCAGCTTTTAATTTGTTGCTCTTCTGCACTTCTTTGGGAAAAGACATAAAATATTATGGTCCTGTCCTGTTGGGAGGTATTTCAGTACTATTGAGTTTCTAAGGAGCAGTTGTATCTATAAAATTACCCACAAATAACCTCGCTCCAGACTAATAGTTCCCAGAAGCTCCTTTGTCATTCTTTCTTGAAATGTTATCAGCTGTTAAAAGATATAAGCCTCCTCTATTTTAAATGGTTACTCTCTTTGGAGCCTTTTTAGGAAAGTTTCAGTGTTGCTCTGCTGTTACATGTAGTACTTAATTGAGATTTGGGACAAGAGCATTCAACATGGACTCGGCCTTTTCCCTCAGGGGCAGAATAAAGATCTATTAATTGACTACTGGTTAAACTATGTGAGCAAACTTAGTTCTGCTGATAGGTAACTGGAGGACAATTGCATGGGTTTCCACAAGTAGTGGGAACCCAATGTTTTATAGTTCAAATTTCTGCCAGGTGATAAGAAAATAGAAGCTATTAGTTACGCTGCATGTGTTTTAGGCTTACAATCTACAGTACATTCAGTTTTTATTAGTATAACGGAATATATAGTAATGTGTTCCATAGGTTCAAAATTCTCTTAGGAAGTCAGATATAACTTGTGGACAACCACAGTCCTACTGTGACTTCTAGGAATTAAGTATACTATGTTCCCACACACATACTGCTTATGAGTGGTAGTAAAAGAAATGTGGGTGTTTCTGTTCTTTGCAATGTGTAATCACCTTTTGATGTTTTCTTTACTAAATTTGCAAGTAAATGTATCAGTTGTGTAAGTGAAGAAATTGCATGTTGACTTTAGCAAGTACGTTACCTGCATGTGAGTCCATGCTGTGTGGAAGTAAAGGGAGCTTTGGGTCTGATCAAGCAATGTTCATGCCATCTCCAAATATTATAATTGTTTTGCTGCTTTTCCAAATGTATCTCCATCCTTGAATTTGGAAGGGTGGAGTGACAAGGTTGGAGAAGGGACTCTGAGAAGTTAACTTAGTCTATTCTCATTGTTCCCTTTCCAGAAGATGTATGTCCATTTGTTTGCACAAGGACCTTCAATTAGCTAATTGGAAGCTCTGTAGCAAGGTCAGGTGATCTGTTCCAGATGTTTGTTTCTCACAGAAAACCTCACTGTAATTATCGTTGTGGACCAGAAAATACATACATGTGTATTATAGTTACCTGTATGTGTGTATATGGTAACAGTCAGGATGGGAAGGGAGGCCTGAATGTAAATTGGAACCTTTAAAATGATAAGGATTAATAATATCCAGGAAAGGGGCAGTGGAAAGGGGATGAAGGAAAGGGAAGTGAGAAATGGAAGGAAAAAGAAAAACTGAAATGATGGAAAAGGAAAGAGAAAGAAGGGAAAGGAAATGAAAGGGAGGAAGGAAAGGGGGAGCAAAAAGAAGGGAAAAGAAAAGAAAGAGAGAGGGAGGAAAAGGAGAAAGAAAGGAGAAGAAAGGAAAAGGAAGGCTGGCATATGTTTAATCTGCATAATTTTGTTAATCTAGTATACAGTACAGAGCCCACAGACAGTGTTATTGGCATAGTTTAAGGTATGAAGAGCTGTAAAGTTTTGGCCTGGAATGTCTTAAGATCATCTGTGCTTAAGCCAATATATTTTGACTTTTCTACCTGGAGAGTAACCGTACCACAACTGCTTCTTTTTCCCCCACTCTATGCTGCATTGCACAAATAATGCGTTTCACACAACTGTATCCCCGTTTTTTCCAAAGTGTTTGAAGATTACAGTGCAGAACAGTCCAGAATGTTCGGCAGCTTTGTCTGGCACCTTTTCTGATCTGTGACTCTCTCCAGCCTACTGAACAGTCACCTCTTGTGTGCTGCACACAGATTTCTGGCTGCAGTCTGCAGAGGTTCAGTTCCCACAGTTCTGCCCTTCCCCTCTCTGTGAGAGAGGGACTACCTGGGGCATACCTCCTTTGATTTAGGCATATGTACCCATCCAAGTGCCATCATGGTTTCAGTTAATTTTTAACATACCTGGCAGTGGGAAGGATGTCAAAAAAAGTACATTTGGGTTTGAAGCTGGAATGAATTTCAGGACTGTACTAAAAGTAAAAAAGAAACCAACCAAAAAACCCAAACAAAACAGCTCACAACAGTTTATTCATTTGTGCGTAAAATAGCAATATGAATAGCGAGTGCTTTATGTACACGTTATCTGTCCTTCATATATGCATTTACATCAATTGAGCATTAGCATAGTTTAGTTGATGCTGAGCCCTGCTTCTCCTAGAAAATCAACAGAAAAATAGTTTTCTAGCTGAGAGTTTCTCAGATATCCAGATGCTTTACATTGATTCCAGAAAAGCCGTTCTTAAGCTGACTAATGGTTTGAAAACTGAAAAGAAGCAAGCTGTATAGGGCATGGCTTGTGCTACCAGGCTCTGCTCTGCTGTATGGTTTTGTTGTTAATTGTTTGCATTGTTACATCTTATGTAAGCTTTATCACAGACAAGAGTTTCTCAAGTGAATTAATTTTACCAGCAAGCATTGATGGAGAAGGACAATGATGAATGAAGATGTACTAATTTTACAGAAGCTGAATTTTAATTCTTTATAATTTACTATAGTAGGTCAAATGTGCAGCTTGCCATGCAAAATATAGTTGTAGCATACTTCTGTTAGCAGTCCATGTATTGCACCTATGAAGGAAGGTAAGATTTGACTCTGCCATGTGAAGGGCAAGTTTGTACTGAGTTGAGATGAATGTGACTGTCCTGTCTTATCCTGCAGATGATGGTCATCTAAATGTCTAGTTCTCTGACCTCTCTATACGGCTGCTGTCTGGCTACACTCCTTATGAAGCATTATTTCCTTCACATGTTGTGTTTTATGACACAGTCTCTCAAGTTTGCTTTCACTGATGGTAAAAATCAGCCAGTGAGATCTGGTTGTCGCAGGATAGTATAAACTAAATGTAGTATATGAAACTGTCAGGTGAAAATGCAGTCAAAATATACTGCAAATCCACTTTGTCTAATTAGTATGTTACAGTACTGGAGATGTGAGTTATCTCTAAAGCTTCTTCTAAATGTGTTGGGCATATTATCAGAATATAACTGCAATATCAGCATATTTTGTGATAACCTGTAATAATCAGTTTTGTAAATAATTGCTTCTTTTAAAGAAATACCCTATTTTAAAAACAAAATTATAATCAGAATTTGATAGATGAAATTCATAGCTCAATGTCATATATAAAGGTGATGTTCAAATATTCACAGGTGAGTTTATAATTGTGACAGCAGTTGACATAGCGTATTTGTTTAATCCTTCATGTCTGCCAAATTATAAATAGTTACTGATAAGTGCTAAGGAAAGCATGGAATATGATCCTTGTTAACCACGACCAGCAATTCTTCTGTGCTATAGAGTGTGTTCAGATGCCACAAAAATCAGAGAAAGCATTCCTACTCTAATTGAATAAATCAAGTAGCCCCTTTCTACTTTTACTAATGCTGCTGGGTACCTGGCATAATGCTGATAAACTCAGGGAGGTTAAGGTGCCTTTGTATTAGTGTAAGAAAAGCGTAGACCCTAGTGATGTTTTTGTGTAAAAAATGCATGCCATGGGTTGGATGGAAGATGCTATTTCTTGAATATCTGTATCCTAAGTTATCTGAGTTTGTTTGTGCTGGAGCATTTCTGCTTATGAGTGGTTTAGTAGTCACTGGTCTAATTTCAGCTGCTGGCTGACTGACTGCTGAGATGCTGTCACCTGTCCCAATGCACTGGATGGGCAGTCCTCACCTACTGATTGCCAGCAGTGGCCGCTCACAGGATGAGAGTGTGTAGACAACTTAGCATGCAGAGCACTTGGTGGTGTAAGGAGGACTTAAGCCATACATACAGCACTTTTTCCAATTAATAAGTGTTTGTAGGTCTTACCTAGAATATCCAACTTTATTTCTGCTCATAAAGATTTCTGAAAAATTATGTAAGCTGTTCAGTGCATTAAAACAAAAGTGTTATGTGTTACATGATGTAATGAAAACTGCTGGGTCAGATAATTTATGCTACATGCAACTGCAAACATTCCCAGATGTCAAAGAGAATGTGTTGAAGAGATCATTGTTACCAGAGTGTTTGGCAAGTCATCAAATGCATGCTGTAAATATGACGTAACTAGGAGGATAAAAATATCTGAGCCAAAATACTGTGCATCATATATCAAAATATCAATGCGAAGTATAACTAACTACAGTGAGGCAATGTGCTCTGTGGAAATATAATTTGTTTATGAAGAAGGCATAGTAGTATGCATAATGGTGGAGAGGAGGGAATGGAGGGGGCTTGATTTTTAAGCTAGCTATCAGCGAGCTCTACTGAGATGCAAATTGCTGCTTCTTGTCTCTGCTGACAGGTATTCTATGTTGCACTTCATTTTCACCTTTGCTATTTTGTTGTTCTTTAAAGCTCATCTTCAGCATTGGTGAAGGGAGGAGTGGTTCATATCAAAGGTCATTTTTGATGAAGTTGGTGCTGAAAAAAGACTAGTTGTGTAATAGTTTTAGCTGGATTTATGCTCTTACGTAATGTGAGAAGTATTAGGAAACACAAATGCAGTCTCCATGTCTTCCTTGCTAGTGGAAATACTGGAGGATGTTTGGTTTATAGGACTTGCAGAGAACACGATATTGTTAGAATACCAAAATCAGTGTCATTTCAGCCAGTTTCCAGAAGGTGTGTTCTGACCAACATAATGTTCAGAAATAGGTAGGGGACTCTAATGTTTCTCAGTGAAATTTGAGTCTGTCTTCTGTATGTGGCGTTTGGAAGTGTTTCTCTTAACAGTTTTACACAGTGTGAAGAACTTGTGGAAGAAAGGTAAGACATGGAGATATTTTATCGTGAAGTTAAATATGCCTATGAATAAATTTAACTCCAAGGTGTCATTTAAAAAAATCATTTCAGAAGGATATCTGCAAAGTGCGTTCTATATGCATTCAACCTGTACATAAATAGGTTGTGCTACAAATGATCTTTTAGACCTGGAAGTCAAGTCTTTGCCTTCTTTGTCATCAGCAAAATTCCATTTGTGCTGAATGATTTAGGAAGTTTCTCTGTCAGCAAACTGTCTAAGACTTGTATGCCACAGGCATTAGAGTATTGGATTTTTACGGTTTTTGTAGGCAACTCTTATCAAAAAGCTACATGCTTGTAGTTTGACTAAAGTATCATTAATATCTATTTTAGGGTCTCATCCCATTCTAGTTTATATGAGACTATGTCTACTCTCAGCAAGAGAATGGCAGAGCTGTTAAGCTAGAGAAAGAAGCCTCAGTGAAATAAGAGCATTGCAATTCTTGCTATGTCCTGGGACAGACTGGCTAAGAAGAAATGAGATCTGGTGAAAACAACCTTTCCCATCTTCTCTGTATTTTACTAGGATAAACAAAACAGGCATAACCAGTGCTCCTTCCTTTCTAATTATAATGCGTGCTCCTTCTGTCAGTGTTGCAGTGTTTTAGCCCTTGTTGGCATTCAGTGTTGTACCTGTGTTTGATTCAGCTTATCTAACTGGAGGTTCCTAGAGAATTGGTACCCTAGTCTTCAGCTGCTCCCTGGGGATTGCTTTGTTAGTCAGTGAAAACAGAGACAAGTACCTTCATAGAAGGAGCCCTTTCACTTGGCAGTTTCAGAACTTGTTAGGCCAGTAGCATGTAGGAAATGTTGTGGCTTAGGAACATAAAATCAAAATATATTGTCTGAAAGACCAGAGCATTATGTGGCATCTGCTGTCCAACCTGTGGTTTGTAAAACACAGTCCTGAACAGAGGACTCTCAACAATAAGTACTGCTGGGGCTAAAGGGACATGACAAAATGTGGTGTGCCATGCTGAAATGTTAATCTTGTTTTCCCTCCTGCCTCCACAAGTTTATATTTCTTTCATATACATAAAAGTAAGAAGAAAATACTCTGTTGCAGGAATTGGGCAGTGGGATTTTTTTTTTAATCAATCTCCAGTGTATTTTGGTACATATTTGCAATTCTATAGTTTTTGTTCAAAGGAGACTTAGAACCAGTAGAGTTGTATTTCTGAATTTTTCATGATCATTTTGTCAGTTCTCGTCTGCCAACACACACCACAGGATACAAGACTGATTATAGTGTGTTCTTCTTTTGTTACTAGGTCAGTACTTCTAATTCTGAGCTTGTCTGCGTCACTGGGAGTATCAGATAATTTACTCAGAAGGAAGGCTCTGACATGTTTAGAATTAGTTTAGTCAGCAGAAAAGCATCTGTGCAGAAAAGCTTATTGATTACTCTAAGAGAGCAACTTTACTGAAGGGTCTTTGTGGGTCTGTATTCTGGATCAGTAAATTGAGGTGATTCTGTGTTTGAGTCTGTATGCTATAAGTGAAATTAGTGACTTCTAAAGAATTCAGTCCAAACAATATACATTCACTGTCTAGGTTTTTTCATTTTTCTTTCTATGTCCTTCCACAAACATTCTTCCTTTAAAGAAATTTTAAAAAGTAAAAAAAAGGAAACTTGTGGCATATGGAAACAGATTTGATCAATTTTTTCCCATGTGAAATATCACAGAATCATTTTGAAGTGCATTTGTTAAATGTACCGAATATGTATATGCTTGGAAGAGCAGAGTTGTATTTGTCCTGGTTCTTTTCGATGCTTCAGATAACAGATTTTGCCACAAATTCAGTGTCTGCTGTAAGAATGCTTATTGATGTAAATATGATTTTCTGTAAACAGAAGTTGAATCAAACAGGTATTCAACAAATCACCGTATTCTGCTTTTAAACAGCATGTGCTGGCCCATCTGGGGGATGTTACTTGCAAGTGGGAAAGACACAGCAAACGATTGCTCTGGAGAGCATTTTGCTCATATGAGGATTAAATTGCACTTGTGAAGCGGTGCAGAAGTGGGCATCTTCACCATTTGTTTTGTGCTACAGTTACCACGTTTCTTAACCTTTCAGTGTTTGGGACTTTAAGTTGTGAAATAAGGGAAAAAGGAATTAATTGCATGGGATTCTTGTTGCTCTTTTTTAATACTTATTGCTATTTCTCTTCTGTTTTTTGTTTTCAGTTACAAGAAAACACATGAGACCCTGAGCCATGCAGGACAAAAAGCAACAGCAGCTATCAGTAATGTAGGAACAGCTATCAGCAAGAAGTTTGGAGATATGAGGTATAGGCATTTGCTACTTCTCTGGTCTTATTTTGAGAACAAAATGTATAAATCATTTGTCAGCTCTTCTTTTACTTCTACATTAATGTTTTACAGGTTCAGGTAGTTTGTAGTCTGAGTATTTTACAGCATTCATGTTTTTAACCGAAAATAATGTATAATGATGAATGAAGATGTAATTTTTATTAGAGTCCTGTTTTGTTGTTTTGTTTTGTTTTTTAAAGTACAGTTGGAAATCCCTTTGGAATAAATTTGCAAGCTCAAGGAAATGCACAAATAAAACAGAACAAAAAATTGCTGTTAGATCTTTATTAACCCAATTTTATTCATATGTGGACTCTGGAGGAAAATATCATCTGAAAAAAAGAAGGCTGCCTAGGAGCTGCTTGTGAAAAGATAAAAAAATATTTTAGGCTATTTTGTATCATTTTTTCCAAGATGTACTGCAAAATTTTGTTCTGCAGTTGTATAAAAATAGATATGATAGAAGTAACAGGAGCTGAGGTCAGTACAAGAACTGTCACTTAAATGCAACTTCAGTGTCAAGCTTTATATGTTGATGTGTCTTTTAAAGTGTTGATATTAAAGTCCTTCACCATGAGAGCAGAAATTGTACACTGTAAACCAGCACCCCATTTTTCATTAGGTAGCGGGATTGCAGAACTTCTTGAGTGTTTGAAGGAGTTGATTTTTTTTTTTTTGGTCATGAAATAAATGGACATGGGTAACTCTGCAATGTATTGTTTTAGTTGCAGAATTAGGGTCTCATTTATTAGAGATATTGGTATGTATTCAGTTTTTTGTCATTTTGTACTGTATGAGGTAACCACTATATCCTAAGATCTGTGTGTGCTGCAAATGGCTGAAGCATAGTTCTTGGCAGCTAAAACTTCTTTTTCCACTTTTTAAATTTTAATCTGAATCTTAAGAAATCTTTAGAGTCCCCCCTTTATACCTACCTATTACATGCAGTTTAATAAACCCTTTGCAGAAGTACTGTTGTTTTTACTGGTGAAAATAAAAAAGGAGAATCTTCATCACAATATGATCAGCTTCACAGTGTCTTTTTCCACACTGCAGTTCAAAATGGAAATTTAGTGCATGATTTGCAACCAGGGTATCAATATAACTAAGAATTTTTGACTTGATGCAGTTAAACATTTGTGGGGTAGTATATGCCTATTAAAGGCTATAAGAATAAAGAGGCATGCAACTGTGTTTTCCTAGTGCATTTTTTTACCATGCATCTATCTGAGAGCTGAAAATTTTCTAAAACATAGATTTGAGCTTTCATTTAAAAGTTATTAAGGGTTTTTCTTAATGAGTTTATCTTTATTTAGAATTTATTTTAACTTGTATGAGCTTTTGAAATTCATAACATCTCATGTCTCCCCAGATGAATAGACAGTTATGTGGTAAATTGTGTGGTTTATTTGTTCGCTCATTCATTCCCTATTTGGAGTATCCCTGATGTCTTTCTTTTGATGCCTTCTGGCTCTTCCATTATGAGAAACAGTGAGTCCTTCTTCTGTCCTTCATGTCAGTCATTATTTCTTGTGGTTTTATTTTATTTCACTTTTATTTCACTTCAGTTCCCTCTTTCCGGCTTCCACTTGGATGAGTTACTTTCACAAGCCTTTTTGCTACCTTTGTGTATTCTTTCTGCCTTCCGTGCATTTACAGCTGTATTCTGTATTTTTGAGAAATGCGTGAGATGTGTGTGATGCACGTGTTCCCTGTTTCGTTTTCTGTTCATTCCTAGCACTTCCTCTTGTAAAAAAGACAAGCCTACGGCTCAGCAAACAGGTGCTCTTGCTGTTTCCATACTTTAGACCCTACAGCAGTGACCAAAGAGTTGGTGTGTGAATACCTTAAGCGCTGGCTCTTGATCACAGAGGGAAGGATGACTTTAACAGTTCAGGATTCCTTAGTTCCTGTTCCTTGTGCTTTGCACAGGGTATGAGATTAACTGCAAAGGCAGAAATGTCTTCACTAAAATAGAGCATGTTCATCCTTTATTATTTCCTCTAATTAATTAATCACTGTTGCCAAATGCCTTTGTGGGTATCAGTCCTCATCCCCTTGGAAATCATGCTTCTGACTAGCACTTGGAGGGCAGATGGAAGGTATTTATCCCATTAGCTCTTTAGCCAAGGGCTCAAAGCAGAAGCTGAGTCCATACGCATTTTGATTAATCAAGAAGCTGGTTTATTGTAGCTTTCTTTGATTGAAATTTTTATCTTGAACCTGGTTGGGAATTTTTCAAGAAAATATGAGCTACCAGCACTGCCTTTTTTGTGGACACTTACTGTTTTCAGTTGAGTTCTCAGTTAGGAGAGTTTGCTTGGCGCTTGATGATGAAGAAGCAAGCAGTCTAGCCAGAGTGGCATGACTTGGGCCTTCTGCATCTGCTAGACATCCTAAATCTGGAGTGATGGTCAGTATGCTTCCCTCAGCAACAAAGTTGGCCTAAGATTTTGGCTCAGCTTTGGCAGATGCAGTTCTGTGTGGGGTCACACTATAAACCTTATCATTTACATAACCTGGTTTTAAAAATCTTCCCCCTTCCTTTCCAGTCCCAGTTGTGTTTGGGGGAGTTAACTGTAAAGAGGCAGGAATTTTCTGTGTCATTGTTTACTTGCTTTTTTTGCTAATCCAAATAATTTTATTTCCGTGATCTAGTATATGGATTATCACCACCCCCTCCCATAATGCCGATTTAAACAAACATCAGACTCTAGCTTAATTCTCTTGGTTAGGCATTAAGGATGATAGTCACCAATGGCATCCAGATGCAAATCCCTGTTCTGCTTTCATTCAGAGCAGACAGTTGAAACTGATTTCTAAAATCCAGATGTCATCATAATTCCCAGAATATTCAGGAGTCTTACCCGCTGCCTGTGGCGATGGTGATTTTGAAAGGGTTTGTAGACAGCCTGACTAAATACTGAAGCCTGCCTGCTTTATGAAACAAAATTCTGTTTTCTATGTTTCCTGCTATATCAACTGTACAGAGCACTACATGAAACATGTATTTCTGTTCTGAAGATGCTGGATGTTAATTTTCACCCTGTATTATTTCTAAAAATATTACTAAAATATCATATAACAGCAACAGGCCAGATAGATTCCCCCAATTGTGCTATTCTGCTGTGTTAGCATTCAAGAAGATAAAATCTACAAGAAAGAAAAATAAGAAAATTCTGTGTGTCTGAAAGAACGGAGATGCTGCCTTTAGGGACCAAGTGCTTTTCATGCAGCTGCTGGGCTTCTCTTCCATCCCAGCCCTGGCTTCTTGGTGTCACAACTCTCTAATTCATTTTTTGCATGAATAATCGCTAGCATTTTAAATTTTCTGAATTTTGTATCAATTATTAGTGCTTGTAAGGTCCATTTACAGTCATAATGCATCCTATTTAATATTATTATGTTACTAGAAATACCAGAAATGCAAATAAAGACAGTGTACTGATACTTTTGCTTTAGGATACAAACCAGACACTAGCAATGTAGCTAAGATAATAGATTCTTCATGAATAGCTCTTGTGATTAGTTATATGCCATCAAGATTTTTTGGTGCTCCTCCACCCGCAGCTGATATTGTCTCCTTTAATATTTTTTTGACATGGAAGGCAAAGGGGAAGAGTGGGGTCTCAAGTCACTTACAAAGCAGTAGTATGGGCTCAGGTGTCTCAGTATGAAAGTTATTATGCTGACATTTTAACATGGCTTTTGCTATGTAGAGCACAGATGTGATAAGAGTTGAGGGTCTTTATCCCTTTCCCCTTAACATACTGCTAAAGTTTGGATCTTTTCATGCAGTACTGCTGGACTACTCTGCAGTGTGGATCTGTGTGGATCTGATTTGCATCCCTGCTAATGACCTTTTTAGAAACAAGCTGTGATACCAAGTGAGAGACTTTCTGGTTTTTGGTTTGCTTTAAGAAAAAAAAAAAAAACAAAACGGAAAGAAAAAGGAAACTACTTACACTATACTACTATATGCTCACTGCCACATACATTGGTACTACTCAAGTAAAAGTATTTAAAGATTAAGCTAACAAAGGCATGCATGCAATTTAGGATGTCAGCAGTCGTACTGCTATAGAGGCTTCATTCAGCTGTCTCATGCATTTTCTTTAATTACATGATCACACAGACCCCTTTCAAATTCAGTGCCTGGGATGAGCCAGCTCTCAAGATGAATGAAGATAATATAATGCCTCATTCCTGCCAGGAGTTGGAAGGCACATGTGGAAAGAGACAAAAGACTGCAGGGAGGGAGAGCCTGGGGGCATGATTGTGCCCCTCAGAGATGACGGGAATCAGCACAGAAGGCACTCAAGGCAAATGAGGGTTGGAGTAAGGCAAAGTTCATCCCTCTGGAAAGGGGCAAGGGAAGTTCTGGGAAATACAAAGCAGATACTGGGGGAATGCATTAACCTGTTATTTTCTAAGTATCTAGAAGATAGCATGAAGACAAAAACATAAAAGGGTTTGTCAAGAACAATTATCTTGAACTGACAGCACCTGTCATGGCTGATAGATGGGAGGCAGGAGGTGTGATAGAGCTTGACTTTGATAAGGCTGTCTGTACTGTTTTTGCAGAACTAACTTAGGTGTTATTGCTTTAGCAGGAAGAGAGCATAGGGAGTTGAAAATTATATCCAAAGAATATGTCTCAGTGGTTCACTGTAATGCAGGAATTTGCAGGCATCTGTCCTGACCCTGTTACTTATCAGCATTTTCATTACTGGGTTAGATGAAGGCATCAGAATGGCATCACTTAGAATTCCCATATGACTGCAGTGGTGCAGGGTATGCAAGCACTTTGGACACCAGGATTAGAATTCCACATTTATTCAGAGTATAAGGTATTCAAAGTATAAGGTGCTTTATTGACAGATAGAAAAAAAATTAAATCAAAATCAGAGATGGGGAGCGCTGACCAGCCAGCTTTGCAGAGAAGGGCCTAGCAAATGCTAGGCTGAAGGCTCACATGTGCAGCTGAACAGGGGTTATTTCTGAAGGCTATGAAATCTCTCTCATTTAAAGTTTTTAAAAGCAGGTTGGGCTAATATCAATTGGTGATGGCTCAGGTATAATTAATCTCTTTTTGCACAGCCTTTTAGGATTTCTGTGATCTAAGGATGTTCTGGGCACTTAAAACTGTTGCTGGAACTGAATTCCTTCAAATACTGTAGCTGTCATGCCCAAAACTACCATTCTTAAACATTTCTGTCTTTGATACCCTTATATAGGAAATAGTAATACTGCCTTGCTTCAGAACGTAATTTCATAAGCATTTCTTTTGCTGATGGGTAAGGCAGTTGTTTTCTCTCATTTCTACTGACACCCCTTCATTTGTGCTGGGTTTTAGAGGTTTGCAGTAACAGGTTTCATTATCATATGGCTGTGCAAGTATCTGTATTAGCATGGAGAAGAGGGTGGCTGCTACTGGGAGGCAGCAGGTATAAAAGAAGGCTATATATGGCAACAGTATTACTTAAGCTGATCTAAGCAGAACTGTGTTATGAAGATAAGGCCATGACTGTTGGAGAAGCACCAATATACATGATGATATGTATAACCCTGTAAATAAGCCTGAATAAATCAATACTTTTCTTTAAGGGAAGGTATGAATGTTGTGCAGTAAATAATGCATCACACCACACATTGAGAAAGGATGTGAAAAATAAGTATTGAAGAGATGTTCATTAAGTGTGCACCATCTATCTGGTTCACTGTATGAGACAGGTGTTCCCTTGAAGTGGTCTGTAATTAAAGACTACATCAGTAACACAGATGAAGAGAGGCTGTCTTGCCTCATCATGTCTCAACTTTGGAACATTAATGATATCCTTTGAATATTGTATATCAGTGTGCCTCTCCCAGTTCTGCTGCCTTAATTAAGTTTCTTGTGAGCTGGAACAGAGTGTCGAAATGTTTCAAGTATTGTTTTCAACAAGGAACAAGTATTTTAGAAAATGTCATTTCAGGAATTAAAAGCCCCTTATTTTTTCTCTACCCTTCTTAACTGAGAGATGATTAAGAAATCTAGTGGGGAGAAAAAGACACTTGCTGTTGATGTACATGTACAATTCCAGTACATCTATATTTTAATGATATTGAGGTAGGATATGGGGAGGAAAACCAGTTAACATTGTTTAAATCTGATCTAATGAAGAGAACACAAAACTTAGCAGACAGTACTTCTGTTATTCAATGCATACAGAATAGGTGACTGCATAGTGAAAGACTGTGTGGAAATTATTGCTTTGAAGGGATCTTAACTGATTCACATTCTAGTGTGAATTCCAGCATCAAGATTTGAATGCAAATTATTTTATTTTTCTCCTTGGGCAGTTTGACATGTTACAGACGTATATGTTTGTAACTTTTTCCTATTACTTTTAACTCTTGCTTTTCTTTCTTTGTGCATCCACCACAGATCGCATTCAATTGGGTAAGAAACATTACTCTCTTTGAATACTGCGTCTGTATTTGCCAGGCTTTGTTTTATGGACTGTAAGGCAGTAACCGCTTTCCTTTCAGCATCATTATATAGGATAAAAGCATATGCTACTTAAACTGTAATGCTTTATTTTTACAGCATGGTGAATATAACAAGAAATGGACTGGACTAAGTGTTTGCCTTGAGTAGATTAGTCTGAAATTCAAATAATGAACGTGTTCAAAAGATGTTGGTCTTGGGAAAACCTGTTTATAGATAATTTCATTCTCTCAACCATCTTTTTCTGTTAGAGGTTGGAACAAAAGCAACAAACAGTAAAAATTCTATTCAGCTGAGTTTTAGAAAGATTTTATAAAGTACTTAATTACCTCCTCTTCAATAAGGACTCTTGAGTCCTGGGAAAATTTCCAATAGTAGGCCAAGTTCTGAACATGATAAAGGAGTTCTTTATATTTAGAGTTTGAATTTATTGATTCTGTAATGCACTTCAATATATGATGAATAAGAAAACAATTTTATGTGTACTCAAAGATTCTATAAGCAGTGTGGCTTTATGTCAGGTCACCCTACAGAAAAGCTGAACAGACCTGAATCCCCTCCCAGTCCCTCTGGCCTTCTAGCAACTTCAGTCCACAGGGGAGCCCAAGAATAATTTTTCCCTTCGGCTATGTTATCCTAACATGGACTCTTACTTCCGTGAGAAAACTTCAAAACATGGCATAGATTGACCTTCCTGTCTCACTCTGACATGAAACCAAAATGAAATATTTAGCGACCTTTGTCATGAAGGATCTCTATTTTCTGCCCTAATCACCATCACAGACATGTATGTCTTTAAAAAATCCTTATTGTTTTAGGCTTCTACTAAAAGAAGATATTACCACTCTTTCTATAACTTGCATCCTTACCTCTTTAGAGAAATTAAAAGATGAACTCATAATAAACTCATAAATAAATATTGTGGAATTTGTACTTAACATTTGGATTCTCTGTCATGTCCATCTCTCATCTATGTCAATTTAATTTGGCACAATGTAATCTTACTTAAACCTTCATATTTGGAATGTTTTGCTTTTAGAAGAGGAGCAGCCTATGCTGAAATACTTCCAAACTCTGTTTTTGCCTATTTGTCATATGTTGGAAGACTAAAATGGCAAGCATGCTTGTTTAATTTAACTAGGATTGTTAAAGATTTGCTGCACTTGTGAAATGTTTGGCCTAACTCTTAAAAATTATGTGCAAAATTGAGCATGAAACATTTGCGTTGTCTGCTGTCTGTTCTTGTCAGTCTGAGCTTAGCAGAAGCCTTAAAATATACACAACAGCAAAGAGTTTGTATTAGATCTCTTTCACCTGCTTGCCAAATAGCTCTTCCTTCCCTTTCCCACCCCCATTTTTGAATCTTTAATCTGGAAAAAAAAAATCTGTATGTGGACTCAATGCTGCTCTGAATTTGTACAGTTTAGAAAAAACACGTGCTGTTTGTATGAGAGCTTTCAATTTTTAATGCTATAATCGTGCTTTGCGTGCAGCTAAATGTTAGTGGCTCTTAAAGCTCTCACTGTTCTCAATCAGACCAGGCTGCAGCTGTCAGTCAGCACTGAAAGTGGCAATGCATGGATTTTTGAAAAAAGACATACTCTTGCAGCACACACTTTACTTAAAATGCTCAGATCTAAATGTGCTTATGGAAAGTGCTTAAACTTCAAGTAAAGATTCTTATTTGGAACAGGTTTGATGCTTCCCAGCAGTGGGGAACAGGTGATGACGTGACAGCAGAGTTGGTTTTGATGGCTCAGGTGGGAGAATTTAGTTAATGTAAGTCAAGCAAGTTAGTGTGGGTGGTCATCTGCAAGTTTAAAGGTGTGCAAGGTGATTTGGGGATCTTTGATGCAGAGGCTCCATCCTCTGCTTGCAACCTTCCAATACTCTTGCTGCTGGGAAGTCTGAGGAGGGAAGTGTCATAAGGAGAACTGGATGAGAGCTGTGGAAAACAGCTTCCTACCTTTGGTAAAGTCGAGGGGTGAAGGAGGAGGTGAAACGTCCAACAGAGATGGGGACAACTGAGAGTGCTGACTCTCTATTTGAAGGTAGCTGTTTAGGTATCCAGTTGTGCAGGAGCCTGTTCAAATTGGGAGTCAACACTGGCTGTTTGGACTGTATATGTTGCACATGTGACAAAGGCAATTGCCTGCTCACCTACTGCCTTGAGCCAGCTCTGTGGATGTTCACAAACCCGAGGTGTGCTGCACTTGCCCAAAACACAGAGCTCATCCCCTGTCACTGCGAGTCGCAGGGGTGGCTCTCTGTTCCCCTCTCACATGTTGTGTGTCTCGCTAGATAGCAGGGGTCTGTGCCATTTAAATGGATATTTCCAGGAACTGTTTTGCATCATTGTTTTGAGCCCCATTGCTGGTCAGTTGACATGAGAATGGGGTAGCAAGATCTTTAGTGCTGGGAGTGAGATGAAGTTCACAAGTGAGTTTGACAAGCTGTTGCTATCAGAAGAGGAAGAAAACCAGCACTCATAAAAATATGTATATGTACCTTTAAAGTTTATTAAAAAAATATATTATAATCGTGTTGGAAATTGGATTTTACAGCTTTTTTCCTTTATTTTTTACCTTTTTCCTACAGCTACTCTATTCGCCATTCCATAAGCATGCCTGCAATGAGGTAATATGCCACCCATATTCTGTTTGCTATGGTAATGTCCAGGAGTGTAATGAAGGGGGATTTGCATACTTTGATCCTGATCCTGCAGTTTTTAGTTAGATGAATAGTCTCACTTCAATCAATTAAGGTTATGCATGTAGATGAGGGCTGCAGGGCAGGCCATCTGTTTTTTGGGGTTTTTTTTTAATTTTAATTGTATTAAATGTGTAATCTCTTGTACAAGCCTTTGAGTAAATGAAGCATTTCTGAGATATATTTGAGTAGCTGATTGTTATCAGGTTTGTATTACTGAATCTGAAATTCAGTTGTTTTGCTGTCTCTAGAACATTGTCCAAAGGCCATTAATGTCAGAGATGCTTTCCACTCAAACAGGCTTTGGATCATGCTCCTATGCAGGGATTTTACATGAGTGCTTTCATATTTTAATGGCTATAATCATGATTTGCTTGACTACAGCCCAATAATGACATCTGTTCCAGTAAAGCTCTGACTATTTTTTCAATAAAATTAGAATCCAGCTTTCTTCTTACTCCCTTGGCCTGGAAATATATGAATATATGAATACTCCTTGCCAAGCATGCGCGTAAAGCAATTCTCCTAACTGTATGATGGATGCTGATTCATTCAGCTTCAGCAGGTGAATAATTTAAGGCAAGCACTCACCCACTGATGTGACCTATGGTCAAATGCAAGTCATAAAACTCAGTTTCTCTCTCCTTTTGAACTTTCTTGCCCTATGAAAAATTTGTCATCTAATTAACAGGAACAAATCTGCATTATTTTTCCAACTGGCTTCTGTTTTTCCCTTTCCCTAAATTCTTTCCCTTTCCTCATTTTAACTTAGCCTGATAAGGGATATGATGCAATTGTATTTGCAGAAATAGGAACTGTACTGGACATCAGTGTCTGAGCTGCAGCACCTTCACTAATTATGAAGCACAATGTATGAAGCACTATAATTGAGCTCTCAGGTGTCAAGCAAGGAGCAGAGAACCAGAAGGTCCCCTTTACCCACTGTAGATTTGTCCAGGTCCTTTGTGCTGGCTGAACACAGAGAAAAGCTTAGCTTTGCCAGAGAGGCACCTTAGGAACAGTGTCCCTAAAGTCTTTGTCTTTGAAAGCAGCAGGATATATCTGCAGTCACAAAGTCACAGAGTGGGAGGTCAGAATTCCTCAAAAGCATTTGGGACCCACTTCCTGTGTAGTTCTAATCTCCTTCTTCCCAGCCTTGGGACATTAAACTTGTCATCTTTTTAATCATGTAGGTTACGAACTTGCTCATCAGCTGAAAAAAATGTTCATTTTTTTACAGCAACAACACAAATGGATAAAGCTACAACAGAAATTATAAAACCGTAGAAGTGCCTCTCTACAGCCAGCATTCTATGGCTGTTCTTCTGAGAGCATGATAAATGTATCACAGAGTAGGCAGGCCAGTCACCATTTGTTTTCCATTACTAGGCAGGTTCTGCTTTTGCAAATTTGTAGCTAAAAAATACTCATCCGATTATCATAATTGGATTTGACTGACAGAGCACAAGTTGAGTGTTCATAGCTTATCAGCCTATAGCCCTGTGCTGCCAGGCAGTCTTCATTCTGTGCTGGCATTGTTGCCTGATAAAAACTGACCAAATTGTGGAGTTATCCCATGATGTTTGCAACTGACTCTTTTCCTTCCTTCAACTTTTATTTTTTCTCCTAGGAATTCTCCAACTTTCAAGTCATTCGAGGAGAAGGTTGAAACCACAGTCACAAGCCTTAAGGTAAAGGTTAGGGACAGAGTTACATGGCTGTGTGTGTTAAAAGTGTGACACCTTAGTTGTCTCTATCATTTGTACAGGAGACCAATTGAATTTGCTGTTCCATCAAGAATTTCATGGAACTGCAAGAGCACTAATGGAGAATGAAGGCAATATGCAAAGAAATTGCCTTTCTCTGCTTTGTTAGTAAGAAGTTATTTCTGTTGTCTGCCAAAGTGAGCAGGTGGTCTCAGAAATGCCAAAAACAGTGGTGGGAGCTGTCGTGTAACTCAGGTGTGATTGATACTACCCTCTTAGTGGCTCTTAGCCACTAGGCCACTAACTCGTCTTTCTTTGTCTGCAGGTGTGTTTCCTTTAAAATTTAAATGTTTTATCTGGATTTAAAATTTCAAAACTGTATTGACATATTTGCTGCAGGAGAGGAACATCTAATGGCAAAGTTACCAGGCAGCACTAGCTAAGGCTCTTACTCAGCAGGGCAGAGCATGGCAAATTTGCAGTTAGCTAATATTTGCTGCATGGTGAGGCACAAAGGGGCAACACGAGGGTTTGTCTCCTAATGGTTCTCGTTCATCAGATAAAGTCAAGTGCACTCATAACATGGTATTTTACTTGGCTGTGATAGAATGCTCTATCATTTTCAGACTTTGAGTGTTCATGTTTATTTAATGATAGACTGTTCTGGCTATCCAGGTTAGGTCATGATGGTGTGAGGCAACTTCATCTTTGTTGCACTGTGTCAGAGAAGGAAATGTCATCTCAGTTTCACAGGTGGGAGGCAGCATCCCAGGAAAGACTCAGTGTCTAGGAGGAGGAGCTAGAACAGAACTCAGACCCCCAGAGGCCCAGCAGTGCCTGCATATGCTTTGCTATTCTTTTTACTTTAGCTGCAAGTGCATTTTATAGTCACCCTTACTGTAGGAGGAATCATTCATGCAGTGGGGTGCATCCACTTGGAAGATCTGAATTCCTGTCTGCTGCAGTCAAGCCTATTGCTTGCATATATATATATATATATCTCACCGTGTGTTCCTTCTACTTCTACCCATTGATATGGATGCAGCTCACTGGAACACCTGAAGTCTGAAATTGTTTGAGTTGTTTGTTTGTTGGTTTTTGTTTGGTTTTTTTGGGTGGGGGGTTGTTGTCAGGTTTTTTTCCCCCCATTTTTCACCACTCACCAGCAGGAGAAGTGCAGCACTTTTTGTATCCATTTAGTCACTAAACCTACTCTTGGGGCTTTCAGTAGTATTTCTGGCTCCCAAGTTTGCTTCTAGACTACTCTAGACTCCACGTAGGCCAACCTTTGAGAGAGATAGCTTAAAACCTTGCCTTCAGGGATAAAGGACAAATGTGAGCGATGTTCTTTCTGCATCAAGGGTGGGATGACTGTTTCCAGTCACTTCAGTGTGATTCAGAAAAAGTCAGTTCAAACTGCACAGCTCTGAAGACCATTTTCTCTCACAGTGTTTCACTTGAGGAGGCAGATCTTACTCTGTTCATTAAGCAAAAGTGTTCTAGAGGAGATTATTTGTCAGGCCAGCTCAGCCTGCTGTGTTCAGAGTGCTCTCAGATCATCCTTTAAGGAATCTCTAATTAAGCAGGACAAAACAGTAAGTTTTGAGTCTGAAATAATTCATTGTCCATTGGCAAACCCACTAGCATTTTCTGAAATATTTTCTGTCTGCTTTCTCATTCTTTCTTTCATTTCCTTGTGCTACTGGGGAAGATGGAGTTATGGACCTAGGGTGCCACCAGTATAGACTATGGACAAATGGGAATGTCTCAGCACTCTTCTTCCTTTTGCCTGCCTCTGTTCCAAGCTTTGTAAGATTTAGGAGTACTGGGGGATGGGGGGAGAAATCATGTGGTTCCTCTTCAATTCTAGGATCCTGTTGTGGTCTGAAAAAGTATGAACTTCCCAGAGAGGCTACTGAAAAAAAAGGACAGCAGCAGTCTTCCTCCCACCCCCCATATTAGCCAAAACTGATGTTTGGTTTTCAAACATTTAGAAGTCAAATTTAAAATTAGATTTTATTTGCTCATGGAGTTTGGACTTTGGGTTGCAGCTTTCTTGGGAGAATATATTAGTTCAGTTTCCCCTGGAAATCAAACAGCACCTGGGTGCCTCATTCTTTCAGCTTTTCTGAAAATCTGAACACTGGTGAATTCAATGTTTGCATAAACACTGGTTTATTGGCCAGTGACTTTCCTCATTCTTGGTCTTGGATGGAAGAGTAGGCAGAAAAGCAAATGAAAGAAAATGAAACTGCATTAATGTTTCTTATTTTGAGGTGTCCAAATCAAGACGTCATTTGAAGTAGTGCAGGAATAGTTTACTTTCACAATCACCCTGATTAGTCTGAATCAATGTTCTTCTGAGAATTTTAATTGGCAAATAAAAGGCATGAGTCTTGCCATAAAAATAATACTAGCTTTACTAGGCAGTAGCTGCCTTTTTGCTGGAAGTTCTGGGCCCACCAGCATTTAACAATACATGTATTTCATATTGCTGTTTGCAAAAATCAGTGATGGACTGACACCTTCTGAAACTAGACTGGATACAGATTTTTACCTCTTGAGGTGGGAACTTTTAATCAGTGAATCAAACTGTCAGAGCAAATATCAAGCCCACTACTACCTTATTTTATTGAACTTTCAAGCTAGGCAAACTGCTGAGCTAGCTAAAGAAACAAAGGATTACATAGGATTAACCCTTTGGAAACTTAGGACACAAACTTCATTTAATTAAAATAACCTTCTTAAGCATTCAGTGGCTGGCAGGCTCAAAAAATGCCAGCTTGTCCTAAAGTCCTGCTACAATTCTAGGATGGAGTACAGAGTTTTGCCCTATTTTCAGGCTTGAGTCAATTCCGAGTGGGTATATCAGCAAGCCAAGCCACAAAAGAACGTTTTCTTACCAAGACAACCTAGTCAAAACAGCTTTGTCTCTTCTTCACATTGGCTTGGCCATTTCTAAATCTTTAGATAAAGCTATGTCTTTGTTAGGAAAACTCTGTTTCAGAGATCTAGTCATACTGGTTTTTATTTTTATTATATTTAGAAATTCAGTGACCTGAAACATTCTGGAAGTAGATGTGCAAGCATGTTGTCATATGTTTCATTAATGTAATTTGGTATCTCTTCCCCGCCTTCCTCCACGAAAATGCTGCAGGCAGTTTTGTATATCGATATGTATGTAGCTGCAAGTGCCTGAAGGGAGACAAGCTGCTGGATTCGTTCTGTGGTTACTACATTCCTTCTGATGTCCAAAATCCCAGTACGGTTTATGTATTTTGCAAAAAGCTGTGTTACCGTTGCAGGTGGATGGGCCACTTTAGTCAGCAAATGAACCAGTTCATTTTAGTACCCTTCTCTTATCCAGGCTTCATAGAACTGGAAAAAAACAGTGAAACCAGTTATGAGCTACTCACACAGATAACCACATTGGATTTAGTGGTAGGGTCTAGGATTCTGCCTGCGATCTGCTTAGGGACTGGTTCCTTTAAGCATATGAGACATGCCACTGGCAGATTTTACAATGGCAGCCTAGTTTAGAAATTGGGGGAGGAAAGAATTTGCTTTATTTGACTGGTTTTGTAGCTGTTGTTCTAAGAAAAAAACATCCTGCGTGTTCTCTGCCTGAACAGTTCCCAGACCTCCATGACCATGGGGTGGAATGCAAATGGGACTTGCTTCAGTGTGAGCAGAAGAACTTTCTGTTCTCTGTTTGCCTTGTTTCAGACCAAGGTTGGTGGGACAAACCACACAGGAGGCAGTTTTGAAGAAGTTCTCAGCTCTACAGCCCATGCCAGTGCTCAGAGCTCTCTTGCTGGGACCCGACTTCCTGAGAGTGAAGAAGAGCTTCAGTGTTAAAACTTCAGAGACTTGCCCAGACAGTGATTTGCAACCTTCTCTCGCCACATAACTTGTGCAACAAGGTTTTGTCAGCTTTTTTGCCTCCCTGGCCTTGTGTTGGAGAAATGTTTCCTCTCCCTACTTCTATTTTAGATGGGCCATATTAGCACCAGGTACTTTGTACATCATCAAAACCACACACCAGTCATTGGCTATAACGCACTAAATTCTGTGTTAAGTGACTAACATAGTTTTCATTTTCACCTGACTTCCCTCCGACAGTCTCCCAGTCCCTGTTTCTTATCTCTTTTAGTTTGTTCTTTTGTATGTGTTGGTTTCCAGATCCCCTCTCAGTGCCACATCAGACAGATGGACCTAGAGCTGTGCTAAGCTTTCAACTGCCAGCAGTAGCCCATACGCCAGCTGTCTACCAGCCATACCAGGTGCCCTTTGTTCAGGAGTTTCAGTACATGATCTATTTCCTAACAGAATTAAAATCACTTATTGTCACAAAAATTTTTTTCTCCTTACTGGTACAGTCTGGCATTGCCTTCCACCTGTTAATCGGCAGAGTTAAGGAGGACAGGAAGAGACACCCAGTTATTCATGCAGAAACTGAACTGATCACAGCTCTGGATTCGAGATTTAGAAATATGTACCATTGCTCGCTCTCTGTGATTTGGTAAGGCTTGACAGTATAAGTTAATTACAAAATTAAGTGGAGCAGAGGAAACCTCTAATATTTTTGCCTCCATATCTTACCCTCAGAAATAAGGGAAGGTATTTATGAGCTTCAGTCAAGCTACAGCCTTAACTGAAAGAATACAAACCCAACAACTGGCTTCATATGTGCCATGGGTTAGAGAGCCCATGCCTTCAGCCTGCACTTCAGAGCTGCTAGCATAGACCCTGTCATCTCACAATACACAGGACGAGTAAAAACTTTACTTCACTCTTGGTGTCAAATTTTGTCATGCTTCGCTCTGGGACACAATTCCACCAATTGCATTATCTCTGCTCAGTCACCAAGAGCCAGGCATCTCTCAGCTTTGATTCAGCATGCTTTCTTGCATTCTTCTAACATTTTTTCTAATGAAAGAGCAGCACGTTTGTGACACTATCTGGCTGTCTAGTGAGCACGTATCAGTATGCATGTTGCATTACTCAGTTCACCAGACTGAGGTGAGCACAATGTTATCAATAAACAGGATGGAAAAGAGCCTGGCTACTTTGAAAATGGATGCATTTTTTGAGCATATGCCAAAGCTTCAAATCAGTGTTAGTGAGTTTGACATTACAGACTGCTTAAAATTTTGTGAGAAAACTTGGCTTTAAGTGATTTCTTTTTTTTCCCCTGTGGCTTTTGGTAGTTTTTACAAAGTTGAAAGTCCTTTTGTAATGTTCTACTGGACATAAGTTAACTTTGGACATTTATATCACATGCCTCTTTAGTGTGATTTTTAGCATGGAAGCAAATCTAATTATGCTTTTCTAGTATTGTTGTGACAATTTTCTAGTTTATTTTATGTGGTTTTGTGCATAAATGTGAATTTATTTAAAATGTAAGCTATTAATGGTCAACTTAGTTTGTGTAAATGAAGTTCTTGATATTCTTATTAAAAATAAATTTCTCTCTTACTTTTACCCTTTGTGATGTTTTAATTCTGTATTTACTAGTAGTACTGAGCAACCTGGTCTAGTGGGAGGTGTCCCTGCCCATGGCAAGGGGGTTGGAACTAGATGGTCTTTAAAGTCCCTTCCAACCCAAACCATCCTATGATTCTATGATTACTGTGCATCTCTAAGCCTTGCTATTTCATGGAAGAATATCAAGGTAAACTGCATGAACATAATCTGCTATTTTTACCTACAGTTTTTAAACTCTGCTCAGTTTCTTCTGGGCCTGAAATTCCCCATGAAAAATCTGTGGCCTAAGTTTTGAAAATTCTGAGGTTCAGTGGAGAAACATACTTGAACTAAGTTCAGTAAAAGTGAAATGCATGGCAGAAAACATCTAGGTCTAAAACCACTGACCTTTTCAGCAGGGCCAGCAGGCAAACCAAGGTCAAAACATGGAGTCCAAGCACTGTTGGGACACTAATTTAGACCTCGCTTTATTTATTTATGTATGTATATATACACATTGAAAATACTCCTGGGAAGCAGTAAATTGCATTTAATTGCATTCATTAAGAGCATAACTTCAAGAGTGCTAGTGGAGCTAGTCTGGCCAGGCAAGCTTCACCTCCATACAAATTCTTAAATGTTACTGTCATGACAGCAGCTGCCACTAGGTGTAGGGTCGATGCTGATATGAACAGATCAGGAGAAAGAGCAGGAGACAAGTTCCTCTTGCAGGTCATGGGTCCAGGATCTTTTCCTACACGTGCGTAGTGCACTTTAGAACTGCATTAGGAAGCCTGAAACCCCACAGGCCGTTTGCTAACCTTTCTATCAACCCGTCATCACAGCTTGTGCTTTCTGCTCACACCTTCTTCTCCCATCTCCTTCCAACTAACTCCTGTTTCTGTTACAATGCAGTGCCCAAAACTGACACAGGATTGCAGCGGCAGCAAGTAGAAGGGAATGTAATTTTACACAAAGTACCTGTTGCATTTGTTTAAAACCAAACCCCACGCAATGCACACCCAAACCATGTCCCATTTCTCAGGCTAGTACCACTGCAGTGGGGTTTCACACTGTCCTGTTCTGGATCCCCTACAGAACGGGGAAGCTTCCTTACTCCACTGCAAGAATGGACTATTCTTGTTCAGGGTAGCGCTTGCGCTGTGTACGTTTCTACCAAACATCTCTCCAAGGCCACTTTTCTGGTTTGTCAAGAAAGTTCTCAGTTCTGTCTTTCGATGCATCTGTAGCTCTTTCACGCTCAGCATTCAGTGCAAACTAATAGAGACTACAATTTGTGTGCATCTTGGTGGAATAAATATGCTGAAGAGAGCTCAGTGGGCCCCACTCCATCCCCCTTGCAGCATGACAGTCTGTTGCCAATAACCACTTTCCTATTGCTCAGCAAAGCACAACCTGTTCTTCCAGGGTTTCCACAAGGCACAACTGCTCCCTTGCAGGGTTCCCAGCAGAGCAGGCATCTCATATCTCCTCTGGACTGGACCAATATGCTCTGCAGAGTTTGTGCACCATGCCAACCCCTAAAGCAAGAGCTCCCAGCAGCTGTGCCCAGCACTCTGTGCCTCTGCCAAAGGCACCAGCTGCAGAATGCTGCACAAGCTTTGGTCAGGCCCCTGAGGTTTGCATAAAGAAAACATTTCCTGAAAATGTATGCCTAGCTACATTACCTGTCTTTAAACTGGATGACAATTGAATTTAGTTTTATGCTGCTTCATTTGACATGAGGCAGAAGATGGAGAAGCGAGCTCCAGGTCTCGACCATGTAAATTTTCCAGGTGCAAACTTTGCTTACTTGGTAATCATGACATTGCCCTCATCTCCAGCTGCACACAACTCAGCAGTTGGGTGTGCAGACACTGGCCTCATTATGGCATTTCCCATCACTACAGCCTTACTTCCCAATCATCCTGTACTTCTACACTGGCAATATTACTTCTGCCAGAAACTCATTTAGAGCAGAATCAGTACCAGTGTGTAAGAGCCAGAAGAAGGGAACCAGCTTTACAGAGGTGTAGAGGCTTCTGCGTTAAGACTGCACAAACACCGAAGGTCCCTCCCAACCTCAGCTATTCTGCGATTATCCATTACCTGTCAAAGAGTCTGTAATACAAACTGCCAGTCTGGGGTAAGGGGAAGTAAGGAATACAAGCCTTATGGAAATGTCGGCACCAGTCCTTGACACAACACATGAACAGTGGGAAAGTTCTATGAAACAATGAAGATATTGAGAAAATATAATTAATGAGATTACCAATTTCATCCACCATCACTTCTTAAGGCTTATGTACTCAAAAGAAATCTCATCTCTAAGCTCAGTCAAGAGCTTGTAGAGGAACGTGCTCATTGGTCTCATTTCTGTGTAGCACTGTGAGTGGATATTAACCCACTGAAAGGCAATTAAATCCATACATACTGGGAAGTCACAGAACAAGACACACACAGTGCATTACATGAACAGATTAGATTGCAATCAGCTAATTTTTAAACATACCTGAATTTCCCCAGCAGAGGATCTATTTGTAACTGAGATGGCACTAATCAGAGGCTGATTAAAAAAAAAGGAAAAACCCAAACAAGATAATTCTAAATATTTGGTCCTTGACACAAACTCTGATCTGAGGGGTAACTATGCTCCCTGCTCACATCTATGTGGTCCTGGGAGTCTCAGCAATGAATGCACAGGAAAAAAAAAATCAGTGATCTTACAGAAGGAAACACAATGCACAGAATATAAAACAAAAGAATTTATTATAGCTACAGCATTTAGGAACACCTCAGGAATGTGGACAAGATGCAGCAGCTATTTTTTTATTCCTTTCTGTGTTAATCAGAGATACAAGCTGAAGTATTTCTGGGTGAAAAAACTTTCCTGCAAAACAAAAGAAAGGGAAGTTTAATGAATAAGGCTCTCCTTTTCCCACATGTGAAAGGCTGGCATTGGAATGATAGCAGTGATGTCACTCTAGGCTCAGAATATATGTCAAATTATTTAAGAAACTGAATACTCCTAGTTTGATCCAACTATGGATTAAGAGTAGTTATAGCCTTTCTTACCAAAAAGCTTATATTTTGTGCCCTATTAAAACCTTAAGAGCTGAAAAAGAGATGCACCCTGCCCAAGATAATCTGATACTATCTATCCTGCTACAGGAAACCACTCCAATTACAGGTGCACTTAGGGTGTATGCTGTAGGCTCTACTCAGACACCAGCTCAGTTTAGTTTACTGGATTCTGGTAGGAGGGCAAAGATGTCAATTAGAAAATTAAGTAATTCCAGCTTTGTTCACGTTGTCCTTTTTTTTCTTTCTTCCCTAATGAAATTATTACATTTTTCAGAGAGCTTAATATTTCTCTTAGGAGTCACTAAAGTATAAATGGGACTTCTCAGGAAGTGTCTGATGACTGCTGGTCCTCTTCCCGAGTTTGTCTATCCCGTTTTTTACCAGGACTGGCTGACTTAGGCACAAGTCCTCTTCTGGTGTTCAACTCCCTTGCTAAAATTATAAAGATTATTATTTTACCTATTTCTCCTTTCAACTATCAGTTTATTTTGCAAAGTACAAAAAGCAATGGATAGAATAAAAGGTAATACAATTGCAGCTATAAACCATTTCACTGAGGTGGTTCTCAGATACATGAACCTTGGGCAGGTCACACACGACCACAGCTCACATAGAGGTAACAAATTCTACTTCACTGGCTCAGGAAACACTAACAAAGTAGAAACAAGCTGCTGTCAGAGCATCTGTGAAGGCTGCAGACTCCTTTATGCCCCCTCTGATGTTTCAGAGAGTTCCTTAAACATATGCAAGTGTAATGAAAGCTGTGCCTCTCTCTAGATAAAAAGTGATTTAAAAGGAATTTGGCATAAATGAAATTCAGGCGCAATATCTATAGATAAATATAAGGTATTTTCACACTGCATTAAGTTTCCCTCAAAATATTTATGGTGCTTGAGCAATGAGTAAAATAACTAGTTCTCACTTGCTCTGAATGTCTGTCAGGAAAAAAGGCAATTTATCTATTTCATTTATGAAAAAGGAAAAATAAAATGCCCAAATGTCATACCAGCAGTTGAATCATAAAAATCCTGCAATCTGCCAGGTGTGTTTTCCAACTCTTCGTACTCAAACGCTTGCAGTATCATCTCACACTGATCCAACTGTTTTACAAACTTGGCTTCTGCAGTACACTGGTTTTCATATTCCTGAAAAGATTTGCAGTTATAGGAAAATAATTCTGTTTCTCTGAAACAGAGTATTAAAAGCTCTTTATGTATCAAGAATTTTCTTCATTAGTACAAGCCACTCCATAAATATTCACTGCAATTATGTCTTTCACTTTGTTTTTAAGATGCTATTCAGCAACACACTTGAAATAAGTATGTGTCAAATTTATATTAAATGTAATAGGACTTAGAACACAGTTCTTTTGCATAATCTAACTCCAAACATACCAATTGTTTTGGCTGAATCAGTGATGATATGGAGGCAACCCTGCACCATATACAAGTTAAACAATAGGTTCTATTTAATAACATTTTACATATAAAGATCATTTGAGGCCTGGCCTAATATGAATTACCACAGTGTGTGCCTATGCATTGTCATCACCTATTTTTAAGACCTATTTTGCACTTTTCTCCACCGCTTGCTGTTTCCATATGGAGCTGTTCTTTACATTTCTCCTGTCACTCCTTCCTAATCTTTTTGGTCTAATCTGTCTGAGCTGCTTATGTCCTTATGTCTCTGCTAGGAGATAGGAAGGGGAGTGGTTAAGGGATTTCCCCCCCTTCAGACTTTAAGTCCTTTAATCTCTATTCTATCTTTTCCTTCTCTACAGTCATCATCAGTATATATTTGTGAGTCATTCACATTTCTGGTCAACTTGAACAGTGTTGCTGTCATTTGCTTCCAGTGATGGCTGCAGACAGGTTTGTCATTTCATTTTCTCTTTCACACTGCATGTGATGTCTCTAGCTGGTCTTCTCCTGACTTCCAAAATCAACCCCAGGAAAAAGGGTTTTTTCTGTGCAGGTTACCAATCACCTTGATACCCTTGGCAGGCCTGACTCCATTCATCATCACCATTAATCAGACCACAGTCTTATCGGGCCCATCTGTGCTCCCAGATCCACAGAACTTGTGACTCACAGCAGTTCTGCAGATAAGAGCAGCACAAGTACAGGAAGAGGTTTTCCTACTGACCAAAGAACATGGCATCCCTTTCTGCATCTTAAGACAACAGCTTGGTGTGAGTGTCATCACAGTGGCAAGATCCTGGCTTTGTAATTCCAGCACAGGTAAGCGTGACAGTCATCTCCTTGTCTGACATACCATTAGGAACCTGTCCTTAGGCTTATTACTTTACCATTGAAGTCAGAAATCCAGATTTTGATAGCCATGACTGACTCATTTACTATTCTACTTGGCTTTCAATGATACTTTGAATTTTCAGTTACATTTTGATTGTTAGTTTAGTCATCAATTTCACCTCAATGTTTTTATCTTCTTTTTCTCCTTTCAACCTGAGCTTTGCCTTAAATACTACTTCTTATTTTCTTAAATCTATTTCTACTCTTTTTCTTTTTTTGGGGGGGAGGGTGAAGTGGGGTGTTCCACCAAAGACAACAAACTCTTGGCAGAATTACAAAGGAGAACTTCAGGAGAAGGACAACTAGGATTGGTTTCCTGTAAAGCTCGGTCTCACCACCAGCAATTAAATGGGAGTATCAATCTGTTACCAAGCTCTTTGTGCCATACAACCAACCAGATCTTATTCGTACCTCAGCTCACATTACCCTCAAGAAACATCAGCTATTATATGTGCAACTGTGCACGGTGCTGAAATAAACACTGTTTCTTCCCCAAAGGTGTTTAAGACTGTGAAACAACAGCACACTTTGGAAAAACAGTAACTAGTCTTTCCAATGCCACAGACCATCTTTTGAAAATTACTCCCATGCTTTTGCACTTGAGAATAAAAAAGCTCGACAGAACCAAAATGTGCTGACTTGTTTACTTAATTATTTTTTCAAACGTATTCTGGATTGTTATAAAGCGAAAATATATCTGAGGCATCTTTCTGTTGCCTCTCTCCCCTACCCTACACTTGCAGAGTGCCCACCAACACAATCCAAAGCAATAGTCCTTGTAAAGCTGAAAGGCAAAGAGAGGCAGAGACAAGGGTAGAGCAGTGCAGGAAGGACTTGCTAAGAGTATCAACAGATCCTGCCCCACCACTGTGGGGCTCTGGTCCATAACCTTCTTCACTCACAAAAGAAATCATAGGGAAATGCCTCTGGCTAGGTGAGAGCAGACTATCGTACCAAATGATCGGAGGCTTCTTATTTTCTGCTGCTTTCTTTGCTTTTTAAGAAGCACTGTTTGTTTCACTTAAAACAAGACTAGAGGGACTACATGTAAATATTAGATTTTTAGGTTATCCTCGCTGTTATGTGGGTTGCACTCATGCTAATGCATTACAGACTCAATGCCAATAAATTATCCTGAAGGTAGAAACAAAGACCAAATGATCAAAAGTGTGCATATATTAAATTATGGTTAATGAGAATGATGAAAAGCTAACACACTGAAGAACTGACTCCATAGTGAACCAGCTCTTATACAATTGTAAGAGAAGACTGAGACCAGCAAAGAAAAATACCAGTTCTACAGGACTAACCTTATCTATCAAAACCTCATTTTCCTCAATTGTAACAGCTTCCCAAGGGAGAAGGAAGCAGTGCTCAGTAAATAAATGCATACACATTATTTCCCAGATTTGAAAATGGTGTTTTACCCCCTTTATCTTGAAATATAGCTCTGAGAACCCATTCTCACTGCCTGTTCACAACACAACTACAACGGGAAAAAAAAAACAAACCAAAACAAAAACCTTACAAACAAACAGGGTATTGTAACAAAAGGCAGAAATTGGATGCAAATATCTGGAATTTAAATACATTCCAAGCGGAAAAGCAAGAATATCAATATAAGATACAGAATCAGGTCATAGAGTCCAAGAAACATAGACTGCTTTGTTTGCAGCAACATGTGAACAAGAGGTTGTGGATACACTTGTCCTCATGTGACCGAATGTCAGAGAAGATGAAGCACAGTAATTATAAACTTCAATGCTTTGGAAATAATCTAATCATCCCTCATTTACAGGTATAAAAGATCTTATCAATTAACTGCATTGAGTTCACATAAAAAAGTTAAACCACCCTCAAATACAGAAGATACTTTCCAATCCAAACTTTTAAGGTACACAAGGCAAGAAATCCATAGTGTTTGTAGAAAAGCACTGTTTTGTGTCATATTTAAGTTCAAACTTAAGTTTTAATTTACTTTAACATTTTAAGTTACTACTGCATATTTTAGCCTAATGGGCTTTATAATAAAGAAACAGAAACCACAGAAATTACTTGTAGAAAAAGCAGAAAATAATCTGCAGCATCATCAGCTCCCATTATTTTCTTCCTGTATTAAAAGCTGCAAAGGGCCAGATATGAACAAAAGTGATAATGTAATAAAAAAAAACAGATTTATATCCAAGTGAGCTGGATGTAGAGGACAAACCCTTCCTTCGGTTGTACAAACCAAGCCCTGGACAGGTTCATGTGGAACTTTGAGTCGCCAGAGGCCAAAACTGGTTATTTTGGCAAAGTCCAGGGTTTCTGTTAGACAAGGATTCTAAAATTACCCTGACTCATACCATTAAGCTTTATCTCCTGAGCAAATGAATCTAGCTTTCTGAGGTCAAAATAAGAGATGGCACAGTTTCACAGGTACACAGGAAGAAGAGACTGGGTTGCCTTGAATTTTACCACAGGATTAAGAGAATGCAAGCTTACTTCCCAGAGTTCATAGATTTCTTTCCTGAGGTCCTCTGATAGGAGCTGGGTCAGTTGTTGCATAGCTGCCTGAAAAAAAGAAGCCATTTCCATTTACCTATTTTTTGAGCAAGCACATTTCTATCATTGTCTTTTCTGAATAATTATCTACTTGTTACCAAGTTTGTAGAAATATACACTACACAGAATATTATTGTATTGTGTTGGCATGGCGAGGTTTTGTTGAGGGGGAGGGAAGGGGGCTACAGCACTGGCCAGGGCCAAGGTGGTAGCACCTCTAGAATAGCATATTTAAGAAGAGAGGAAAAAAGTCCTGTGCAACTACACCCCATTGCCCCCCTACCACTGAAGCATCAAGGTCTTGTTCCTTCCCACCTCCTTCCAGCTCTGGAGCTCACCAGATTTCAAGGTTAGCAGGTCAAAATGACTTACTTGGCAAAAAAAACCCCAACCCGATAAACTTCCCCCTCAAAAAAACCCAAACTTTTTTTTTAAATCAAGTTCATTTTCTGCTGCCTTAGCCTTGGGCAAGACTCGCTGGTTAGACTTACTGCACAAGCAGCAAACTCCAGAACCAGGTCAACGTCGGCTGTAGAGCAAAGGGGAAGAAAGAACTCTGCAGTGGAATCAGAATATTGATAATTCCCCTCCAGCCACCTCCTGAAGTTGCCACCCTTGCTGTACTTTTTTAACAAAGTATTTCAGAATCATCCTAAATATTTAATGCTTTACCCTCCTTCCCACAAAGTCAACAGCAAAGTCCTCACTGAGTGAAATGAGAGCAGGAGCTGAAAACACTCAAGAAAACTTTTTAAACATACTCAGGCATCAAAATATCTTTTTCCTTGCCTAAATTCAAATGAGAATTCTCTCTAGACAAAAGTTGAAGCCTGATTTTCAGAGACACGACAACTTTTAGAGGCTTCCAGGAAAGACTTTCTTTTTCTGTTCAGTGTTTTGAAGCTCTTCAGAGTGTAACACTATGCTTCAGCGATTATTCCCCTCCCTCTTTAATGCTTACCTGTTTAAAACTTGGGATTAGGGGGGATATGACTAACTCTAGGAGTAAGCTTTTTGCTAAGAAAGTGGAAATTACAGATCTATTTGTATTCGGTGTTGTGGAAGTAATATCTTCACTGACTGCAATTGTGGTATTTCATTTTTTCAATGTACTTCCTAGCATGTTCTTACAATGAACAAAACGGCTATAACGAGTTTCTGAGGCGACACGTTGCCCTCTAGCTGTGGCTACAGAAGTGGCTCACATTTTCTTCAAATAATGCCACAAACCAGAAATGACAAACCAACAGTTTGGACATGTACAAGGCCAAAAATAAAGTAACTCTAGGCATGCTGCACTCACAACAACAACAAAAACAAATCAAAACAGCAACAAACAAACAAAAAACCCAACCCAAAGCAAAAAAGACAGCTGTGTCTGGAGTCCTGTGCAAAAGGTTTCAATAAAGTCTTTGTCACAACTGCACGATCTGGCACCACACATATGATCTGACATGAAATGTTATCCATCCCAGTCAGTGCACCTGCTCCCTTCTCTCCATCTTCTGGTAAGGCTGCTGAAATGACTTATTCAGGCTACCAAAACTACAGTTAGTTTGGGAATAAATGGCCAAGATGAAGATTACTTCAAAGGTTCCCCTGCCATAACTTTGTACTTGGTGATGTTACAGATACAAAAATCACAATGAGTGATGAAAACTGCAGTTGGTTGTGGCAGACTTGTGTAATGCCAATGACAGTATTATATTGCTTAGTGTCCCTTCACCAAACCATTAAAAACATACAGAATGCTTTGCAGATGTGGTTTCACGCCTTATGTCCATACCTCTTCTCTCCTGTGTTTCTCCTCTTTTGAGATATTATCTGCAGGAGCAATATCTCCAACAATGCATTCAGCCATATCATGAACCAAAGCTAATCGTATGCATCTGACAAGAAGCAAAGACAGAATAATTAGCTTTTCAGCATTTAAAGTTATATCTTGTTATCCACAAAGCTAAGAGACGACAGAATTTATACCCTTCCTATATTCTACAGGTTGGCTGCAGGTTTTTTTTAAACTTTATGTTTTTCACTTCTTTGCCAAAAGAAGTAGTTTCCACCTAGACATGCTTTTAGTTTCTGGTGGGTGTAAATACAGGTTTAAGTATAAATACACCGTGTACCAGAGCACAGCATTCAAAAGTCACGTACTTAGCTTTTGTACACTTGGCTTTCAGAGATGTTGTGATAATTAACTATATGGTATACTTCGCATTATTCCTCCAACAGGTAGAATGTAATCTGATTAGAGCCATCTCAAACTCACTATATAATCTGACACTCATGGCTCTATGGCTATGCCAGTCTGCACCAGAATGCTCAAAAAAGCCTTCACATCAGCTTCTGCAGGGACAAAGCAAGCGTGATCCCATACAGGACTTGACAACTCATTCAATAATGAAGCTTTCTCTACTGTGCTAGAGGTTTTCTGAGGCTCCTTTGCTGCTGAGTGCTAGTTCAGTCAAAATCCACAGGGTGTATGGCTTTGCCCTTGCTGTCTGTTGCTTTAGGCTGTGTTTAACAAGTGTCTTCAGCTTGCTTACTTACGGCTTGAGAGAAGACCAGCTCAGAGCCTCTGCACTAAGGACTTGCCTCTGCCCTCGCAGTTTAGCAATAGAAGTTTTTAGCCCCTTTCAGTTCTCCAGGTAAACAGCACCCTGTCCAAAGGATGGAGGGAAAAAAAGAGGGGAAAGGTTTTCAAACTCCTTCAGTGTGTTTTAAAAGTTCGTATTCAGGGCGACAGCTCTTTTTAGCATTTTGTCTGCAACTCTCCCACAACATTAACATATGATAACCAGAGCAGTCTCACCTGTCCTTGTTAAGGCTTTTGTCTTCAGTCACCAAAGCCATCATCGCCATCCTGTACATATGATCGGATACGCTCTCTGGCTTCGCCACGTTCCTGTACACCCATCCTGTCCGTGGTACTCTCTGCACGAGCGTCCAGAATCACTGAATCAGTCAGGTTTGAAAAGACCTCTAAAATCACGGAATCCAACCTTTGGCAGGACACCACCATATCCCCTAGACCTGTGGCACTGTAAACGTTAAAACCCTTGGGTTTGAAGTGCCTCTCTTTCAGAGAGACCCAGTAGAAATTTTGCCCCACCGTCACCTCCACACGCCGGTGAGCTTCCATGCTTTCAGAAAACACCTGCCCCAGCGACCACACCGGACTCCCCAAGGCCGTGCCCGGCCAGGAGTACGGCCCAGCAGCACCCGAAGGGCCGGGGCACCCTGCCCTGCCCTGCTCTGCCCTGCCCCGCCCGCCGCTCCCC